>CM029599.1:87653861-87818342 GCA_017311375.1 Mytilus coruscus | reverse complement strand
TGGAAAAGGAAATGACAAGAGCTCCTGCATTGATGTGTAAGATGTTAAGGTTAAAATAAACTCATTTTGTTTTGCCTTAAAGTTGATGTGAAAACCGTGTTAATTTCACCTACAGTGCTAAAATGATTGTTTGCATGATGATAGTCGTGTATTAAAAATATTATAAAACAAGTGCCTTTCTTTAAGTAAAAATATCATGGCCTAAAATGTGTTTGGTCTGGACAATAGTCATTAAACTGATGTCGAGATTGTGAAGTGATGAATGCAATCCCTAGTTTCTTTACGTTCATTTTATCTATTTTTATATAGAATGAGTGCCCTTCTGTCTTGTATTATGAGTGTTAGGCTACGGATAATTATGGTGGCCGGTTAAGCCCCTTTCGCGTTTTCGCGTTTTCGCGTTTTCGCCTTTCATATTCTATAGGGCGAAAAGCGAAAACGCGAAATCGCGAAGTCGAAACGCGAAAACGCGAAAGGCGAAGTCGAAAACGCGAAAACGCTAAGTCGAAAACGCGAAATCGATTTCGCGTTTTCGACTTCGCGTTTTCGACTTCGCCTTTCGCGTTTTCGACTTCGCGATTTCGCCTTTTCGCGTTTTCGCCTTTTCGCGATTTCGCCTTTTCGCCTTTTGCGTTTTTACGATATACATGTTATTATAACATAACATTTTAAATATAATTGGAGACAAGACTACAAAGTATGTCATTCAAATGATTGTCATATAAATTTCATATCTGTGGTTTACTTTAAATATTTTCATAAATTAGACAATTCCTTTACATTCTTTGTTTCAAATACTCTAACAAGTCATTATCTTTTAAAAGTGTCAAATTTATAAGTTAAGCCACAATGTAAACTATAGGCGGTTTTTGTTGTTGTAATTATATTTTTTATATACATCTATTGTTTACATGTGTATATTAGTAGATTAATTATGTTTTAGTCATGTAGTTGATATTGTATTTAGAGAGCCTTATTTAAAATTGGTTTAATCCAAATGAATTACTCTCTTTAAATAAAGATATTATCATTATTATTATTATTATTATTATTATTATTATTATTATTATTACTGAACAAATTTAAAACAGATGCATTTGTATAAAATGCCTTTGAGTATACAATTTGCTTGAAATCATATTTTGACATTTTAAAATATATTTGTTAGTTGACCAGATTCAGTTTCTCTATTTGTTTTGTTAATCTGGTTCTGACACGGGGAGGATTGTTGTTATTGTCTACCGCTTCAAGAGTATATCCCTTGTCCCTTGGTGTCTCCTGTAGATGAACAAATTTCCATCTTTGAAAATTTGAAATATTAATCAATGCGTTTAGTAATATATGGGAAACACAGTCTACATTTACATGAATTTTCCATAAATCCAGGTTACTTTTTGTTTAAATTAAAAGAACATGCGACAGGTTTAGGATATCTTTGCTAAGATCAACCTACGACAGTTTTGAGGCGAGGTCTTGGATAGTCCTAAGAGGATCATAAGACATGTCATAAGATATTCTAGTATCTTATAACAGGTCTTAAGATAGCTTCGCGAAACCGTCCCAAGTTTTATTTGACAAAAGTCTTATCTCCACAATGTATTAAATTTTAAACTTTTTCACACAAGCTAATTTAAATATTAAAATTTTAGATTCACAACAAGAGCATTAAATGAATGATTATGTATTTTAAGTAACCATGGCGATAATAATCATTAATTTCATTTATTTTAAAATGTCCAAACTATAACTTCCAGCAAATTGTATGTTCAAAGGCATTTTATACAAATGCATCTGTTTTAAATTTGTTCAGTAATTGTCAACAAAGAATGTGAAGAAATTGTCTAATTTATGAAAATATTTAAAATACGTCACAGATATGAAATTTATATGACAATCATTTGAATGACTTATACTTTGTAGTCTTGTCTCCAATTATATTTAAAATGTTATGTTATAATAACATGTATATCGTAAAAACGCGAAAAGGCGAAAGGCGAAATCGCGAAAACGCGAAATCGCAAAGTCGAAAACGCGAAAACGATTTCGCGTTTTCGACTTCGCGTTTTCGCGTTTTCGACTTCGCGTTTTCGCGTTTTCGACTTCGCCTTTTCGCGTTTTCGCGTTTTCGACTTCGCGTTTTCGCGTTTTCGACTTCGCGATTTCGCGTTTTCGCGTTTTCGCCCTATAGAATATGAAAGGCGAAAACGCGAAAACGCGAAATGGCCTTAACCGGCCACCATAGATAATTATGTCTGCAAGATTACTATACATTTTATTCTAACCTCCAGTATATATTTATGAAGAAGAACGATATAGGGATCTGTTCTTTGCTTCATTATCCCCTCTACTAGATGTAATTTCATCCAAGGTTGTAATATGCCGTATCTGATTTTTGTCTACAATATAAATGAAATAATGAAGATGTAGGGCGTATACCTCAATGAAACAACAACATAAATAGCAAAAGACATCAAAAGGTCAACAACAGTCTACAATATCAAAATGGAGAAGAGGTATATAATATTCGCCCGGATCTGAAACATGTGTGAATAAAGTAAGGAGAGAAAGATCTGCCATAAGCAGGAAACTCCAAAAACAATAAGATATTACATAAAACAACCACTGACGAGGTCATGACTAAAATAATGTTCTTAGATTAAACTAGTGTATATAGATCGTTCCGTTAAATGGTCCCGATTAAGGAACTTAAAAAAGGAACATAAAACAACATTCTATAAAAAAACAGTACAGAAAAATCATTTTACTCTATCATTACGGCATATTGCATAACAGAAAAATTGAAACAAACAAAATATGATAAACAATAGATCGAGTATCAAAGAATGTTCGCAGTAACTGAAGGGAAGGTCAAAGTACTCAACATGACGATATGAAATTATATCTTCCTACATTCTAATATCGATAGCTGTACTTCACCGCAGATTTGATACAGCAACGCCATGAATACAAGGAAGGATCGACATTGTGCAATGCCAAGAACAAATCTGTACAATATTTCAATGCAGAAACGAAACGATTTGGTCTCGTTTCATTGATGGATGTTTATCCAGAAGAATACCAAACGCGATGATTAAACAACAGCAGTTTTATCAAATATCCTGTATCGATGTGGTTATTAAGCCATCAATAAAGATTGTAAAGGCAATATCTAAATTTTTAGATTTTTTTATCACATTACCGTAATAAGCTAGGTCTGAAATACCCATTTTTCAAAATTCCTACAGCCGGAAACGTACTTCTGCAATGATAAAGAAGGTCTGATGGGGACTCTTTTTGGTCTCTTGATTTCAAAAGGCAGAAAATATTGTAAATCTATCAAGTAACGTGCTTCAGATGTTCACAAGACATTATTCTATCAGATACGGCACGGGACGTTTACGCTTTTTGATAGGACATTTACGCTTTTTTTAATGATATATATTGGTTGTTTGTCTTTTCGTCGCTTTCCGTTTTTTTGCCATGGCATTGCCAGTTTGTTTTCCACTTGTGAGTTTGAATATCCCTTTGGTATCTGTCGCATATCTTGCATATACAGCTTAAAGTTGTCCTTTTCTTTCTTTAGTTGCCACTGACCAATACTTAACAGAATTCTTTTTTTTTATTCAATAAATCCATGAGAGTTTTGAAAATTACACATTACTAGTATTCAGTAGGTGACAAAAGAATCTACACAATTTAGTTCAAAATTTTAATTGTGCAATCCATAAAAATTTCGTTTTATCCATATTTTACTTGAATACATTTTTGTGAATTTATGATTTGTACAGGTTATGTTTGAAAAATGTATGAATAAGATCCCTTACATTTTTGGGTAAATTTGTTTAAGGTGACAGGTAAACTTTCACAGATAAAAAGTGCAAATGTCCGGTAAATTTTGTTCATTTTGTCAAAGCGCAAATGTCCATATTGTTTGAGCGCAAGTGTCCTTTTGTGTTACAGGTAAAAAAAGTGCAAACGTCCTGTGCCCATCAGATATATGTATTTTATTTTTGAATTTTGTATTTATCATTTGCATCAGGTTTTCAATCGTCTTGCACTAAATTCAAATACAAAATTACGAAAATCTTTTTACTAATTTCGCAATTTCAGTGGAAACTTAATGACTCATACATGTACGTCCTTTTTCTTTATTTTTATTTAGCTAAAGGTAATAATATATATCCAAAAAATGTTGAAAAGGTTAATTTAGGGAAATCATTCTGTTTTGTATGTTAGTCTGGTTTTCTTTTGGAGCCACAACTATTTTATGACGTAAATCATTTTCTACGGAATTGTTCTGAACATGATTGCATACAGCTGTGTTTAAGCATCTCGATAGAGAAGTTTTCAAAGCGTTTGGTTGATAGTCACATATTTTGTTTATTATAGTTTTCGAACACTGTATAAATCTTTCACATAATCATTATTCCACATCGATTGAATAACAGTATGTTTAAAGAGTGATTGTATATTTAAGTAATGGGCTAATGTGCCTGTCCCAAGTAAGAAGCCTGTAATTCTGTGGTTGTCGTTTGTTGCTGTATATCAGTAGGTAGAGCAAGCCCTATTCAGGATCTACCATGAATGATTTGTCATATCAGTAGGTAGAACAAGTCCTATTCAGGCTCTTCCATGAATGATCTGCCATATCAGTAGGTAGAGCAAGTCCTATTCAGGCTCTACCATGAATGATCTGTCATATCAGTAGGTATAGCAAGCCCTATTCAGGATCTACCATCAATAATTTGTCATATCAGTAGTAGAACAAGTCCTATTCAGGCTCTACCATGAATGATCTGCCATATCAGTAAGTAGAGCTAGCCATATTCAGGCTCTACATGAATAAATTGTCATATCAGTAGTAGAACAAGTCCTATTCAGGCTCTACCATGAATGATCTGTCTTATCAGTAGGTAGAGCAAGTTCTATTCAGGCTCTACCATGAATGATCTATCATATCAGTAGGTAGAGCAAGTCCTATTCAGGCTCTACCATGAATGATCTGTCGTATCAGTAGGTAGAGCAAGTCCTATTCAGGCTCTACTATGAATGATCTGGCATATCAGTAGGTAGAGCAATATAAATAAGAAGATGTGGTATGAGTGCCAATGAGACAACTCTCCATCCAAGTCACAATGTATAAAAGGTAAACAATTATAGGTCAAAGTACGGCATTCAACACGGAGCCTTGGCTCACACCGAACAGCAAGCTATAAAGGGCCCCAAAATGACTAGTGTAGAACAATTCAAACAGGAAAACCAACGGTCTAATCTATACTGTATAAAAAACGAGAAACGAGAAACATTTTCAGTATTTGTGGAGTTTTTTTCTCACGCTCTTTCCCTATTTTCCTTTATTGAGCTATAAAAGAAAACTGTTTTCGTCGTAAACTTCAGGAAACCGACACTCTTTTATTATCACATTTTTTACTTAAATGAATGATAATTTCCCCAAAATTTGATTCATTAGCCTAAAAGTAAAAAGTATAATTTTGAGGAAATGAGCGGTATAAATAGACCTAAAGGGGCCTTATATAATGAAGACAAAGAGATGCATTAGAGATGTTTTTCCTTTTATAATGATCTTTTGTATCTTTTCCAACTGTTTAATAGAGATGAGAAGAATATTTTGATCATTTATTGGTCCTCACTATAATATTTTATCATGACGCGGCCTGATTTGCATTTTTCGAAGAAATTTTAATAATAAAATAATAAAAATAATAAAAAATAAAAATAATTCCTTGAATTTAAGAATTTAGAAATTAACCAGTATAAACTGTGTGGAAAGCTCGATGACATAGATATTTTCATTTTTTTTTCTTTAGATAGTGCGATATATTACATTTTGAAAAAGAAACTAGAAAGCAAATCTGTCGTTTTTGTTAATTCATACCCTAGAACTACCTTAAAAATGCACATTGTTTGTAAAAGATGGCACCACCAATAAGATTGATATTGTGAATTTTGATAGAACAAATCAGGTGGATGTTTTGTCCCCGAGGGTATAACCAGCCCAGTAGTCAGTTTTAATGTTCTTCAACTTCGTATTCAATTTGGCCTTTCAACTGTCTTGATTCGAGGGTCGTCAAGTTGGTTACTTATTCCTTATTCCTTATTCGTTACTTATTCCTTATTCCTTATTCGTTACCTATTCGTTACTTATTCCTTATTCCTTATTCGTTACTTATTCCTTATTCGTTATTCGTTTCTTATTCCTCATTCCTTATTCGTTACCTATTCGTTACTTATTCCTTATTCCTTATTCGTTACTTATTCCTTATTCGTTCCTTATTAGCTTTTTAATATGCTGCCCCCCACTTCCGCGCTCGATTGATACCTTTCAATGATTTTTTCGTTTCTTTTTTAATCCCTGATGTTAATTATTGGTTCGGAAAGGTGACATTACCCTGTAAGCGCTCGACTGATACCTTGTTACATATTCGCTACTTATTCGTTCCTTAATCACTTTTTATACGTTGCACCTTTAAATTCTTTCTTTTCTATTATTTGCTTGTCTCTGATGTTAGCTATGGGTTCGGTGAGTTTGAAATACCTTTTTTGCGCGTATGTACCCTTTTCCGCAGTCGACTGCTACCCTGCTACGTAGCAAACAAGCTGTTAACTTATATTAATCCGTTTCATAATTCAAATAAGAACATTTCATATTGTAACACTCAAGGAGTAGAACAATGTTACACTAGATGGAAAACAAACAATACATAAAGTAAGGTTGTGAACACAAGAAGAGAAAAAATAAAAATCAGATACATCGGAAATACAAAAATAAAGTGCATGTTTCTGAACGGACACAATTATTTTTTTATATAAATATGCACTGTAGACCTATTGAACAAGATGTTAGTAATCATATGACAAATCTTTTGAGTGATAAATTTGACGTAATCGCTTACCAATGTAATAATGATTTGGAGGTTTAGTTACCCGAGACTGGACACAATTCCTGAAAGCTCCCACTGAAGAACTATTTTTAGCATTCTCAGGAGGAGATTCCATGAACGTACAGTTGCAGGTAAATAATAATTCGAATAAAGGGCTGTTCTTGTTCGAACAGGGGGATTAGTGACAAGTTTCTCGTATTATGATTATGTATAGTTGCATGGGATTCTGGAACTAAGTTCGATAAATATTCCGGAGTAATATGATTTTCATCTTGTAGAAATAAATTAATCTGTGGGCCTCCTTCGATCTTTAAGCTTTTCCCAACCTGTTTCGAGATATAATCTCTCTAAAGACACCAGCCTAGTACCCCCAGTTACGATCCTGGTAGCCTCTGTTTGTACTTTTTCAATCTTATCAATCAAAAGATTTATGTTGTTGTCCCAGATAACATCAGCATATTCTTATAATGGACTTATATATGTTAGGTATATTGTCTCGAGTGTTCTTCTGTCAAGGATGAATTTAAATTTTCGTAGAACATTTAGTCGTTTGTATGCCTTTTCGGTTATTACATCAATATGTTTATGCCATGTGCCATCATTTGAAATATGTAATCCAAGGTTTTTATGGGTTGATACCTCAGTTACAGTTACGTTGTCCATGTTAAGTTTTGGATGATCAAGTTTGTGAAGTTTCCGTGAAATTTTCATGGTCTCGGTTTTCTGAGGATTAAAGGTCACTAGCCAATTTGAAGACCATCTATGGATTTTTGCTAGATCACTATTCAAGTTGTTTGCCGATTCTCGGGGGTCATCTACTATCAAATATAAACTAGTATCATCAGCAAACAACTTAATAGTGGACTGTATATCAGATATGATACCATTGATAAATATCAAAAATAACAGAGGTCCCAGGATCGACCCCTTGGGTACTCCAGCCTTTATATTGCCCCACTCAGAGGATACATTATTAATTACGACCCTTTGCTTTCTATCAGAAAGATAATTTTTTATCCATGCCAAAATAGAACCCTTTATGTCAATAGCTTCTAATTTTCTCAACAACCCCTTATGCCAAACTCTGTAAAATGCCTTACTTATGTCGCAAAAAATACTCTAATTTCTTTCCCGTCATCTAATGCCTTCCCAAACTCCTTTGTAATATTAAGCAATTGATTAATGGCTGAGTCCCCTTGTGTGAAACCTGATTGGTTGGGTGTGATTATCTGGTTAGCAAGTAGGTAATTATGAATATGCTTAAAAACACATCTTTCCATGACTTTTCCAATAACGCTTATCAATGAGATCGGTCTGTAGTTTTTATAGTCACTTCGAGAGTCCTTCTTAAATACAGGGGTAACATTAGCACATTTCCAGTCGGAAGGGAATTTGCTAAGTGATCAAGACAGATTAAATAACCTGCACAAAGGGTATTTCAAAATTCCAGATGCTTCCTTGAGAAGTCGTGGGCTTACGCGATCTGGTCCCGATGCTTTTGACACGTCCAAAATCTTCAAAATGTCTGCTACCTCGCTCTCAGATATTACCATATAACCAAGTCCCTCTGTTCGTGTATCAGGTATGTCTGGCATTTGTGTGTTAGAGTCATCAAGATTTGATTGACTACAAAATAATTATTAAATATTTTTGCCTTTTTATCTTCACAGATCAGATCATCGTCTATCTGTAAAGGGGAATGTTGCGACTGTCACTGGAGTCACATTTCGTCAAAGATTTAATAAGACTCAATATTGTTTCCCACCCTGAGTTTCAGATATAATTTTGGTTGACAGTTTTGAAAAATACTCAGTTTTGGATTTAAAACTAGTTTATTACATGTATTCCTAATTAATCGAAATTTTGCCAAGTCTGGAGCAGAATTTGTTTGTTGGCTCTTTATGGATACGATTTTTTTTACGAATCATCCTTTTGATACCAGCGGTAAGCCATGGTGGTTTATCTTTTCTGACTGTAATAATTCGGTTAGGAATGTTTTATTAGCCTTGTCAATAAGTTCGTCTGTTATAGCACGTGCTATAACATCAACGTCATTTGTATGAAATAAAGCATCCCCATAACAAGTGATAGCTGGTGTCTATATGAGTCATAATCACCTCTATCATACACAGTGTATATAAAGTGCGAATCCAGTTAGTTCATTTTCACTGTTATATGCGAATATGTCTATTGTAGAATAAAGGATGATGGGAAAAATCCAGTTAGTTCATTTTCACTGTTATATGCGAATATGTCTATTGTAGAATAAAGGATGATGGGAAAAACTGCGTTTGTTTACATTTTGAAAATACAAAATAATAGATTTGAATGTATGTTTTAACAGAATTTCATTAGAATATAACTTTTAATGTATAAAACAGGATTAAAGTCCAAAAAGTGTTATTTAAGCAGCAGAATCCATAATATTGATTACTGAATGCGATTCATTTTAACTATATATGCGATGAATTATCACTGTAAGTGCAATCATTTCTGATGTGGAATTTTTGAAGTGCGATGAATTTTCATTGTCGTTTTATATGATTTTCGACATACAACAAATGAAATAAGTTTTTAAATGACTTTAAGATTGATGATATTTACAATTTGAAATGCAAGCTAATCGTAGATGCTTACTTGAATATACACGGGTATAACCACGTTCATATCATGAATATTCAAATATTGTTGGTGAGTTTGCTATTAGCTTGTCATGGATCCGAAAATTTACTGGAGCAGAACATCATGAATATAACGTTTTTCTACGACGAATTTTCTTTGAAAAGTTTTATAACTCGCTTAAAAAAGCTTTGAACATTTGTCACGCCTTGTCATAGATATTTCTACCGTATTGGTAGGATTTTGCACAAAGAACAGTACAAGAATGTACAACGAACGGTATTAAAGAAAGAAAACAAACTACAAAGAGAATGAATCGTACAGTGTCAAAATTCTGAGGTTTTTCAAGTAAATGTCTTCAAGTAAAATTAAAACAACGGGTTTCTCATTCGTTTTATGTATATTAACAACAAAGCACAAAATACACGGTCGCATTTAGTGAAAGAGCCAACCAATTATGCTCTATTTGTAGTTTAATCAAGTTTGAGTTACACATTGTGTTTGTTTCGCGATGTTTACAAGTAATTCACAGACCGGTCTATTTAGAATAGTCACATGGTGTTCATGTAATATAAATGATATACAATGCTGCCAGGAGCAGTAAACTTTGTTTTCATAAACATTGAATACTTAACTGAACCGTTAGTCAATTAGTCTTTGGTGTAAATATAAGAACGGTATATCTACCAACATTGCTTCGCGATGTAGCGATTAACGTCCGGAATCAACTGTACGGCGGTTATACCCCGTGGTATAGAACCATTTAAACATGTAACAATAAACTGTTTTTAATATTTCTTTGTATTCTCACAATTGCGTATTGGCTTATTTGTAACACCGACTTATAAGAAATTCAAGCATATTTAAGGTGACTCGACTGTTGCTCGAACTTTCTTTACTGTATAAGATTTATACACAATGGCATGATAAATATCAATTATCCAGACATCCAAGCGTTAATTGTTTGTGCAAGATGAAAACGTTTCCACTCATTCAATCTTGAAATGAAGATCGTTTTGTGAATGCTCTTTGTTATCTTAAATGCATCCATTAGAGCTATTTTCCTAACGCTTGTAGTTTAAAGGTTTGGTTGGCTTGCTTGCTTTGTTTGTACAAACGTTTTGCTCAACCTTAATTACAATGCTTAGGCAACATTTACACAATCAAGGCCAACCACACCTTTTAACTACAAGCATTAGGAAATTAGCTCTAATGACGTTTAATCTATTAGTATGCGATGTAGATTTAGACCGAAACAAACTTTGCTTTTCCGGTGACGTGGATTGGCTTAACTGTCCGAGATATATGTATTTAATGAATACGTGTCATAAGAAAGAATAAATTTTATCCTAAATATAGATCAGGACAAATTATTTGAGAAAATAGAATTGACTATATTAGCAATAAATACCATGTTTAAGGAATTTATTGATATATTACCTCAGACTTTCACTCACTAAGTATGCATATTTAATCAATTCTTCTGACTTCATAAATTTTGTTAGAGAGTCGGCTGAATTAAGACTTTATATAATGAAAATTAATTAATTTCCTTCTGTGAAAATGCATCGCATATACAATAGAAATGTATCGCCCTACAGTGACAATGCAAGTCTAGTATCATTATTCGACAGTAAACATGAATCGCATAACGAAAACAGCATAGTGGAAATTGATTCAATATCAACAAGCTGAATAACAAAACCTGTTTTAAGTTAAACAACATTAATAATTATGTTAAAAGGTACACTTTTCTGCAAATGAAACTTAACTGCTACTTTTAAATCTCTTGCACGCTCTGTTCGTGAACTATTCTTAATATTTATCTATTTGTGTATCAATTTTGCACCTGGATGGCTGTAGGCGCGATGAAAACCCGTCCGCATCTCATACCTATATCATGAATTTTATAAAACAGTACACATTATATATTATTTCTTATTTTATTCAAAAATCTTGAATTTGTCGTCTGTTTATTTATCATTCTACATCAAAATTCATCACGGATACAGTAAAATGATATTTTAGGATTCGCACATTACATACACTGATACATGTATACCTTACGCTTAAAACTTGACGTAATTTGCAGGGTTGAGTAAGGAGACCTATTACAGGTAAATGATATCGTATTTGATCCAGTAACGGGGCCCCAACATCAGAAAATAGGAGGTTTACTGGGTTATTAACTAAAATAAGGTCTAGTAATGATGAACTGTGTTCTGTAATATAAGGTGGGTCGGAAATAAGTAGGTGTAGACTGAATTGTGCTTTTAGTATACTAATTCTATCATTAGTGGTATTCCTTAACTGGTTGGTGTTAAAGTCGCCTGTATTTATGATATTTGAATTCTAAATTACAAGATAAGGCAAGGTCGACAGACTGTTCTATTTCGTCCCATACCTGTGGACTACTGTTAGTTGGGACGTAAAGGTCCCATAAAGATATTTTTTGGTCTTGAATCTAACTTCGGGCCATTTGCACTCAATATCACAGACTACTAAGTCTCGCCTTTCAGAGCAATTCAAATTATTTAAACATATACTATAACACTCCCCCTGCCTTCCCCACCCGATATCTTCGGAATGGTCTTTTATAACCCGGTAACAAAATGGCCTCATTGCTTACTTGCTGAGAAAGCCAGCTTTTGGTAAACGAGAGTATTTCATGGCAAGAATATTCAGCGGCAATCACTTCAAGCTTCGAACAAATACTCTGAATATTAAGATTCATAAATGAAACAGCATTTTTAAAAACATCATTGAGGCTACTATTACTACAAGAGCTTGACTCTGCAGTCAACGGACCTGGGTTTGGTTCAATGCCGGATATCAATATCAAGATACAAATTATACTAAACGAGCAAGCTATGATAAGATCACAATGATCATGTGGAAATCCTAGCTTCACATTTCTAAGCTTGCTGTGAAATGATGCTACGTGTATCAGCTTGGTGAAATACAAAATGTAACAGTGTAGTAACTGGTAACATACGAATATCGTACTTTTCGAAAAGTTAAATGCAGATTATATCAAGGAGCGATAATCTCTTTCCCTTCTTGACAGTATGCGTAGCACATAAAAACCGGCCAATACTCTCTCGGTAGCTCGATGCGTCAACCCCCATTAGGTGACTCCCGAGGTATGCACAAAATTGGCGCGAGAGAGCATGACCTGTACATATGCGCGGATCATCCTGTTCGTCAGACGAAATTCTTCAGTAGCGCATGGTCCGATTTGAAGTGTGTCACAAAATTTAAAAAAGAATGTAAAAAGAATGAGAACAATCAATGAACAAAAACATATGTGATCATAACAAGAACAATATTGTTCGGGGTTCTGAATACAAAATAATGTAAAAAGTATGACCTTGCACGAATAAGACGTGGATACGTACTTATTAAATTCTTGTGTGTAGGTAAAATAAATTTGACTGTTTTTCAACAATATTAAGATTTCTAAACGTAGTATTACTGAACACATTGTGTACTTCTAATGTATCTTTCTAAATTGTTCATAGGTAAGTAACACTGCATTTTTTTTCTCCTAGAGTATTTGACTGACCCAAATATATTTAGAAAAGAAATACTCATTTACCTCAACTATAAATAAGGTGGATGCTGTAATTTAATTTTCAATGATCATGCATTGAGATAAAAAAAAAAAACAAGACGTGAAATAACCATATTTAAGTATATGTACCCCTTTCCGCACTCGACTGATAACCTGTTACTTATTCGCTACTTCTTCGTTCCTTTTTCGCTTTCTATATGTTGCACCTTTCTAATGCTTTATTTCTTTCATTTTCTTGTCTCTGGTGTTGGCTTTGGGCTCGGTGAGGCGAAATAACCCTATAAGGGCGTATGTAACCGGTTCAGCGATCGACTGATACACTGTTTTTTATTCGCTACTTATTCGTTCCTTATTCGCTACTGATTCGTTCCTTATTCGCTTTTTATATGTTGTACCTTTTCAATGTTCTCTTTTCTTTTATTTTCTTTCTTTGTGTTAGTTCTGGGATCGTACAGGTGAAAAACCCTTTTAGCACGTTTGTAACGGTTTCCGCGCTCGACTGCTACCCTGTTACTGTACCTATTCGCTACTTATTCGTTCCTTATTCGCTTTTTAAAGTTGCACCTTTTAATGCTTTCTTTTCTTTTGTCTAGTGTTAGCTCTGGGTATGTAGAGGTGAAATAACCATATAATCGCATATGTATCCGTTTCCGCGCTTTACTGAAACCATGTTACTTATTCGCTACTTATTCGTTCCTTATTCGCTTTTTATACTTTGCACCTTTTCAATGCTTTCTTTTATTTATTTGTTTATCTCTGTTGTTAGCTTTGGGTTCGTAAATGTGAAATAACCCTATTAGCGCGTATGTTCCCGTTTCAGCGCTCGACTGATACCCTGTTACTTATTCGATTCTTATTCGTTCCTTATTTGCTATTCATACTTTGCACCTTTTAAACTCTTTCTTTTCTTTTATTATCGTGTCTCTGGTGTTAGTTATGGTTTTTAGATGTAAACTTACCCTGTTAAAGCGTGATTTTATACTTTTGGTAAGTGGGCGAGAATGTATGAGGCGATTTGGCAATGGGGCGAATTTGTATGGATTCAAACTCACCTTAGTACAGTACTGCTCATTGTATCCCTGAATTAATATTCAACTAAATACTGAGAATGGATCACTAAAATTTTCAGCCACACGATTTTGAAAATATGGAGATATCAGAGTCTGACAAATAAAGTACGTTGATTTCTTCATATTTTCATAAATTTTGTGATAATTTGAAAGTAAATTTAGGTATTTCAATGGCTTATATCGCCATTTTGATGATTTAAATATGTACTTGAGACAATGACAATCCATTCTGATAATTCGTTCCTTATTCCTTATTCGTTATTTATTCTTTATTCCTTATTCTTTTTACTTTTTACTTATTACTTATTCCTTATTCGTTACTTATTCGATTTTAATATGTTTCCCCTTTTAATGCTTTATTTTCTTATCTCTGGTAATAGTTCTTGGTTTATAGAGGTGAAATTACCCTTAAAGCGCGCATGTTACCGTTTTTGCGCTGGACTGATACCATGTTACTGATTCGTTCCTTATTCACTATTTATACGTTGCACCTTTTAATGCTACCTTTTCTTTTATTTTCTTATCTCTGGTGTTAGTTCTAGTTTATTGGAGTTAAATTAACCCTGTTAGCGTATACATACCAATTTCTGCGTTCGACTGAAACCCTGTTACTTATTCGCTACTTATTTGTTCCTTATTCGATTTTTATACGTTGCACCTTTTTAATGCTTTCTTTTCTATTCTTTTCTTGTTTCTGGTGATTGTTCTTGGTTGATAGAGGTGAAATTACCCTATTAGCGCTTATCGCACCGCGGGTAAATTATTACGTTGTGATTGGTTAAACGCCGTCACGTGGTGACCCCCTATGGATCCGTAGGGGGTTAGTAAATTTCATAGTGGATTCATGTCACGGCTACTTTTAATGGTGACGTCATCTATTGATGTTTTTGTATTTCATTGTTTATTTTTCTACAAAACGCTGCAGAAAAAGTATCGCGTGCGATAAATTCGTTATACGGTTCACTACTGACCCCCTACAGACCATAGAGGGTGAATAAAATCCATAGGGGATTCGGCCTTCGGCCTCACCCCCTATGGATTTTACTAACCCTCTATGGATCCGTAGGGGTCAGTAGCGAACCATACAACTTATAATGTGTACCCGTTTCCGCGCTTTACTGATACCCTGTTACTTATTCGCTACTTATTTGTTCCTTATTCAATTTTATCATTACACATTTTACTGCTTTATTTTTCGTGTCTCTGGTGATAGTTCTTGGTTGGTAGAGGTTAAATTACCCTATTAGCGCATGTGTACCCGTCGTTTTCGCAATTTACTGATACCCTGTTACTTATTCGCTACTTATTCGGCCACTGATTCGTTCCTTATTCGCTTTTTATATGTTGTACCTTTTCAATGTTCTCTTTTCTTTTATTTTCTTGTCTCTGGTATTAGTTCTGGGATCATACAGGTGAAATAACCCTATTTGCGCGTTTGTAACGGTTTCCGCGCTCGACTGCTACCCTGTTACCTATTCGCTACTTATTCTTTCCTTATTCGCTTTTTAAAAGTTGCACCTTTTAATGTTTTCTTTTCTTTTCTTGTCTCTAGTGTTAGCTCTGGCTGGGTATGTAGAGGTGAAATAACCCTATAAGTGCATATGTTTCCGTTTCAGCGCTCAAATGATACCATGTTACTTATTCGCTACTTATTCGTTCCTTATTCGCTTTTTATACATTGCACCTTTTCAATGCTTTCTTTTTATTTATTTGTTTGTCTCTGGTGTTAGCTTTGGGTTTGTAAATGTGAAATAACCCTATTAGCGCGTATGTTTCCGTTTCAGCGCTCGACTGATACCCTATTACTTATTCGTTCCTTATTTGCCATTTATACTTTGCACCTTTTAAACTCTTTCTTTTCTTTTATTATCGTGTCTCTGGTGTTAGTTATGGTTTGTAGAGGTAAACTTACCATGTTAAAGCGTGATTTTATACTTTTTGGTAAATGGGGCGAGTATGTATGAGGCAATTTGGCAATGGGACGAATTTGTATGGATTCAAACTCACCTTAGTACTGTTCATTACTATCACCTGAATTAATATTCAACTAATTTAAAAGACTGAGAATGGATCACTAAAATTTAGAGCCACATGATTTTTGAAAATATGGAAATATCAGAGTCTGACAAATAAAGTACGTTGATTTCTTCATATTTTCTATAAATTTTGTGATAATTTGAAAGTAAATTTAGGTATTTCAATGGCTTATATCGCCATTTTGATGATTTAAATATGTACTTGAGACAATGACAATCCATTCTGATAATTCGTTCCTTATTCCTTATTTGTTACTTATTCCTTATTCCTTATTCTTTTTACTTGTTACTTATCACTTATTCATTATTCGTTACTTATTCGATTTTAATATGTTTCCCCCTTTTAATGCTTTATTTTCTTATCTCTGGTAATAGTTCTTGGTTTGTAGAGGTGAAATTACCCTTTAAGCGCGCATGTTAACGTTTTTGCGCTGGACTGATACCCTGTTACTTATTCGTTCCTTATTCGCTATTTATACGTTGCACCTTTTTAATGCTTTCTTTTCTTTTATTTTCGTGTCTCTGGTGTTAGTTCTAGTTTATTGGAGTTAAATTAACCCTGTTAGCGCATACGTACAAAGGAGTATGTCCGGTAAGGGTCGAATTTGGCCTCAAAGTTCAGGTTCATCTGATGAGTGATTTTGGACAATTTTGAAACACTTAGGGTCTACTTCAGTAGATTCAATTAGTTTATTTGAAAGATTTGAACTGATTTAGTCATTAAAGACGCTCAAATTCAAGCTTAAATATGAAAAATCTATCAAATATGCCATAATATGTCATTTTCAGATGGTTTTGTCAAAATGAAAGTGGCCGCATCCGTGTTCATTCTCAACTTTTATATATGTTATGTATTTTACAGTCCCTGTAACGTAAAGTTAACACTTTTTCATTCGGGAATCGTACGTACAGCGTTCGGGAATCGTTCGTATAGAGTTCGGTCATCGTTCGTACATCATTCGTATAGCGTCCGTACAACGTTCGGTTAGCGTTCGTTCATCGTTCGTTCATCGTATGGTAAATGTCACCGTTTAGGGTTTTGTATATCGTATGGTTCATGGTATCGTTAAGCGTTTTATTTGTCGTATGGTACATGGTATGGTTTAGCGTTTAGCGTTTCGTTTATCGTATGGTATGTGATATCGTTTAGCGTTTCATCAATCGTATGGTATATCGTTTTGTTAAGCGTCTGATATATGTTAGGGTTTCATTTCAGAAAGTTATTTCAATTATTATTTTGAGTTGAAATAATTTAATATAAAAAGATGCGGGATAAAAAAAAACAATTATTAGTTTGGATTGGATTAAATCTCCAACTAATATCATTATGGAATATATATAAAACGAAGGGAAACGTTTCCTCCCATCACATTTTGACTTGAATAACATGAGACCAAATACCGCGATATAAGTCTCTCTCTCTCTCTCTCTCTCCTCCACCAACTATTTCTCTGATCCAAATATTTCCTTGACACAATCAATTATATATAATGTTCTATAAATGAGGCTTTGTATGAGATACACGTTTTATATCTAAACGTATTAAAAAAAAAGACAAGACATATCCATGGTATTTGTTCCCTCAATGTCAGAGTTTGATATAAACCGAAAATTGCCAGGATATATAAAATTCGCTGAAGACATCTATGGAACCAGCGTCGCTTGTGATTCCTGCTGTCGGTGTTAAAACTGTTATGTTGACTGTAAAAAGTGCTTAAGTCCATGTATGAGTAAAATACAGAATTAAAAAATAACTCTACCTTTTTATATTTCTTTATTTTAGAGGTAAGCTTCTGGCCAAGTTTCACCTATTCTAACGCAAATCATTCACCTTAAATAACCAATCAATTGTATTTTAATTCTTTGTACGAATACATGAAATATTTGTCACTGGACGTTATGCATGGAATCGATGATCAAATACAAATCTACAGTATTTATAAACATACTACAATTGTATATATGAAAGAGACTAAAAAATATAAATTTTAATTATTTTACACATATTTGAAGGATCGAAATAATCAGTTCTACAAATGGTTGTTATTGAAAGACTTGAAATTTTACAAATATCACATGCCTCTATGAAATTTCTTATCGACGCACCAAACTTTTCCTTTCATCGTGCATAGCTCATTTTCCGATTCACTTAAGGTTTCTAACGATCTTCTTACTTGTTCATTACATTCTAAAATTAAAATCCTACACAAATTGCCAAAACTTTTATTCTCAGGCTAGACTGCGTAAAAGATGAATACTGTTTTGTTTGTGTACACACGGTGTTTTGAAGGCCGATATCCAGTTCTGAAAAACCAATAAATTCTTCGCCCGGGGATACAAAATGTATGCATTTGACATTAATCTCCCTTCAGTAACTTTACAATACCCAGTCGTGTCATTTCTGTATATTGTACATGTAGATAGCACGTGTGATACATGTATATACACCAGAAATACCCATTCAAGTGAATTTTATCTTTTAGAAGAACTCCATATCGGGTAACATTAAATATACATAAACATAAAATTACAATTAAAAAAATGGGAATAATAAGTTCAAATGTTGCTTTATTAAATGCACCTAGGTACGTATTTGTAAACTTATGTTATTATTTTATTTCATGTATCTTTTTTGTATTTTTTTTTTTTTTTTTTTTGGCTTCAATTATTTATTTATTTTATCTTATTGACTTATTCGTAAATCGAAAAACGCACAAACCTAAATAGAATCATATGGCATTGAATGATTTCTCTAACTCAAAACTAGTTATAGATGCCTCTTAAATTTTATTTTTCTCGTTGGGTTGCTTGTCCATTAATTGACGTTTACGCCATATTCTTTTGTTCGGTATTTGTGAAAAGCCGCTCATCGATCAATTTCAAAAGAAATCTAATACTCGTAAGTCATGAACATTGAAGTTCAACTTGCTTTCAATTTTTTGTATACGCACAAAGATAAAATAAATGAAACACTTTTAAGCTGTTTAAATCATGCAGTGAATTTTGAAAATATAGTTTTGAAAAAACGGTTATTTCTGTTTAATACTTTTCTGTCCCTTTTCTTAATAATTAGGACACGTGTCACTGGTTAATATAGAACTAGTCAACCATGAATAATCCCAAACAATAAATTTTTGATTGGTTTGTCATACTTGCTTATATTTTTCAATTACGTATTGTTTTCGGCTGAGACTACTACACGTATAACAGTTATAGTAGTCTCAGTTTTCGGCAATATTGTAACAATATCCTTAGAATTTTAAATTGCTTCAGTCATTTAATACATATATTATTTTTTTTGTGTTCATGATTTATATTTTAGATTGATAATATAATTGCATCATTTTTTAAGCATTATTTATATGACATTTTAATATTTATTTAACGTGCATACCGATTTGATTGGCAAATAACTGTTTAAACACTTGACGCCATATTAATATTATATATGAACATTTCGGAAAAATTAGGATATTTAATCATCGGCTCTCAGGAAGTTTACTTGTAGGTTAAAAGAAAGGGGAAAATATACCTCTAAGTAGTAAAACTTTAAGAATGGTATTCTTTAAATTGTATAACTTTCATATTCTGGCTTTTCTTCAATTTTTAAATTATATGGAGAATCACGTTTTAATGCCAGATCTTTTATTATTTGTTCTGTTAAATCAAAGACATGTAGTTCATGTATTCTATTTTCCGGGAAAAATTTATTCACAATGATAAAGAAATTAGGGATGTTGTGTATACACCTTTCTATTGGTGAACACTATATATGTTGCCCACTAGCTGTCCTTATGTGTTTTTTTGTTGTTTGATTGCTGTCTCGTTGTCGTTAAACCCACTATTATCTCCTACAGTTTCAGTTCCGTTTGATGTACGTTTAATTCGGTTTAAAACAAACCATATTTGATAGAGTTATTCAATATATATTTCCTTAAGACTTTGCTCAGAGGAAAGTAATAGAATAGGTTTGAATATACATTTTAGTGCAAAGTTAACAATAAAAGAAAAGTTTCACTTTACAATTTTAACTCCCAAAATTTTAAACTATTAATTTTGAAGACGTGTTTCATCTAAACGAAGTCTAAATGGTCACCAACTTACCAGTTTATTGTTTCCCTATTTGGCACACACCTAAATATAAACCTCATTGAAAATACTATTTAATTGGTCGTAGTAAATTCTATTGAGCACAAAACAAATCCATTTTTTTTTTAAATATGAAGAAAAACAATTTTTTTTTTTTACTTTGAAACACGGAGTTAATACTTTAAATTACATTGTGCACAAAAAAATCCTTAAATCTTCCTAGGAATGAGAAACTCTTTTCTTCATAGAAATGTTTGAAATAGTTTACACTGGACATTAAACAACTTACAATCAATCAACTAAAATATATCCAAGGGATTTTATTATGCATGTACATGTATATAAATGCCGGATACCATATACATATATTGAATAATCAATAAAATATAGTGCTGTCAAAAGAAACATTATCATTAGGATATCAAAATAATTCAGTTTTTCTTTCAAAATGATTTGCAAACAGTCCTCTTTCCAGAGAATTTTTCTGTCTGTGCTATCGCTCTGTGTGGGTTAATTATTTTAAGCATAAAGTTTATAAATCGATCTCTGAAAAACATTATATATATAGAAGTCAAAGTAAACTTATGCATGGCGGAAAAGAAATATATGAAAACGATAGGTGCAATGTGCATGCAGCCTTGCAAATGATATTTAAAAAATATATTTAATCTATAAAACTTAGGACTTTAATTTAAATATTGTTGATGGGATGTTGAAGTTTCCAGAACATAGAAAATACACAAGAAAATCTATCAGTACACTTGTCTATCAAAATGTGCTTGGTGTCCATTTTACAATATATTGTTTAAGAATTTAGTGTTTTCTTATTCATTCTGACATCTGTGTCCCTGGATCTGAACAAGAAATTGCGAAGACGTTATGCTTATCAGTTTACCTTTAAAAAGATTTTCAACAGAATATTATATATATAATTTTTTAATTCTAGTTTTTCTTTGCGAAAACAAAATGGCCCTAAAGCTAAATGTCATCGTCAGATGTAAAATGGAAGGCGATAAACACTTTAGAATATACACCACCTGCTGGATCTTTTTACCTGGACACAGATCTTGTTACGTAACAAGTACGAATGTAAAATTATCGATATGGTATATTCAGTCGAATATACACAGTATCTCTGGACTGGGGTATTTAAGATATTTTGATCTGATAATGTATGTAAATTTATTTGTGCTTTATGTAAAAAAAAAATGCATTTAACCATTTTATTTTCAAAACTTCTTTAAAATGAGTTGACTTTCAGTTTGAGCATATATTTATTTTCAAAACCGGATTTCCAATTATAAACCAATCTCATTATTATCAGCAGTGGGCAAAGTATATGAAAAAAATTGTATTCAAAAATGTATTTAATCACTTAATTAGTTGCAAAAAGCGTTTTGTTTCAAGTTCATATTCGCCTTTTGAGAATACTAATGCAGGAGTTCCACAAGGCTCTTTATTAGGTTCCCTACTATTCCTTATTCATGTATATGACATAGCTGGTAATTTGATAAGTCTAACTCGATTGTGTGCTGATGAAACATCCCTTTCTTATTCAAGAAATAGTCCTTACACAATAGAGGATGTCTTAAATAGCGATTTAGAACAAATTTCAGCATGGTCTCAGGATTGGTTTATTGATTTTAATCCTAACAAGACAATTACTATGCTATTCTCCTGTAATTCTTCTCCAGATGAAATTAAAATGGAACTTCAAAATCAAGTAGTAGAATTGTCTCCTGTCATAAACACTTAGGTATTACTTTTGATTCCAATGGTAAATTCTATACAATATAGAAAACGTTTTAAAGTGTGCAAGCACAAGATTAAATTTCTAAAACAAGAATGTGTCCAAAGTACACAGATGCCCCACTGCACTATCATTTTCCATGTTCAATGGACCATGAAATTGGGTAAAAATCTAATTTGGCATTTAAATTAGAAAGATCATACCATAGGGAACATGTGTACTAAGTTTCAAGTTGATTGGACTTCAACTTCATCAAAACAACCTTGACCAAAAACTTTAACCTAAAACTCCCACTTTCATTTTCTATGTTCATTGGACCGTGAAATTGGGGTCAAAAGTCTAATTTGGCTTTCAAATTAGAAAGATCATATCATAAGCAACAAGTGTACTAAGTTTCAAGTTGATTGGACTTCAGCTTCATCAAAACTACCTTGACCAACAACTTTAACCTGAAACTCCCACTTTCATTTTCTATAGAAAATGAAAGGATATGGAGTAAATGTACATGGGACAAAATCGCACACAATACATAGAAAACATAGAAAATTATCAATGAACAGGGCTTTTATTCCTGTTCTTCATCTTGACAGTTGATGTAAGGCTATGTTCAGTGGACCGTGAAATTGGGGTCAAAAGTCTAATTTGGCTTTAAAATTAGAAAGATCATATCATAAGCAACAAGTGTACCAAGTTTGAAGTTGATTTGACTTCAGCTTCATCAAAACTACCTTGACCAAAAACTTTAACCTGAAACGGGACAGACGGACGCACAGACGGACGGACGAACGAACGAACAGACGGACGCACAGACCAGAAAACATAATGCCCTCTTCTATCGTAGGTGGGGCATAAAATGAAATATGTATTGACTAGGAATTATCTTATTCGCATAAACTTTAACACCAATTATGTAATATGCACGTGAGTCATTGAATGGTTGTACTCAACAAGATTCCGACAATCTAGAACATGACGTTTAGTTGGAAGCAAGAATATTAGTAACTGGGTTGCCCGTGTTTGCTAGTCCGGAAGTTATATATTTTCAGTGGTACAGGCTGACATTTGGTAGTGAACAGAAGAAAATCCAAAATGTTCTATTCTTCACATAAAGTGGGACTGCCTCTACGATTTAATGCCACTTTTTTCAGTTATAGATAGAATAACAGAAAATCCTTTTTTTCATCTACTACTATCGAATGAAATAGCCTAAACCCCGACATATGTACGTCCAGAAATATGAATGTATTTATCTAACTTGACACAGACACAATTGCACGCCAATCTTTATTATTAAGGACAGTTGATTGGATAAAAGTGATGGATTGCCACGCCTATATTAAAACTGAGATCCTATGAACAGACTTCAGATAGCTCCCAGTATTCGAATTTGATAAAAAAAAAAACATATTTATATCTCGTATTGTTTCAATATTCAAAGTGTTGAGTAATGTAGTTGAATTTTAGATTAAATTTGGGAAGTCGTGTATATCCCCATTTTTTAAGTTATTCAACTTGAAGAAATAAAAAAATCAGCTGGTTTTGAAATTTTTCAAGAGTTGCAAATATTAACAAATTAAATTTATGATACAGAATTATTTTTTTATTTGTGTTCATCAACAATGTTTGCTAAATATTTTTTTCCTCGAATCCCGAAAAGTGAAGAGTTTAATACGTGTAAATCCCAAGTTCACACAAATAATAAAGTCCCAACCCGACGTTCGTAAAGGTCTGTTCTATATAGAGTTTAGTTTCATTTTCAAAATTTCAGACACGTAAATAATATAGGTTATTAGTGCTAGCTTCACACTAGTTATTAGCTGGCCTGGATTATGATAGAAAATATCCAATGACATGCAAAATATATCTAATGCCATGGGTCACGCATTGACTGTCTTATTTTATAGGGATGCCCATGTGGCACATCAAAGATAAGATTGATTTAACCATTGTACTTTAGAATTGCAACAAATCTTAAATTCACTTAAATACATTAACCTGTTATCTTGTCGACTTTAAAGCCAACATACAGATAGCCGTAATATCCTGAGAAGAGACCTCGATGAAATTTGAAAGTTAAACAAATCTTAGTTTTCACGGGAACGAATATTTTGTAAAACGTTGTAGTGATCAGATAATCTATGACGTAATTTTAAAAATAAGACGACAAGGTCGAAATAGTTATAGCCGTCTTATAGCAAGAAAGTCTCCTCACTCAGCTTGTGGCTATGTGTTGGTGGTGGATAGAGTCACACCGACTCACAATTGACTTTTATCTCTGCGGTTACAAAGCTCGTTGTTGAGATCAACACTAGGGAGATACCATTAAATTTTTATGGAGTTGGGGTGGCTAGGATGAAAAATGTTGTCCTGCATTTTCTTTAAATGTAATCTCAATGTAAATGTAGTCCTGCTTTTTTTAATTTTACACTCTATTCTGTCCTGCCTTTCTTAGTTATTAATTTATTCTGACTTGTTTTACATGAAGTCATCATGCCTTTTCTTTTTGGCAAAATGCCCATACTGCCTTTTTCTCTAAACTCCTGTCATGCCTTTTTCACTTTTCATACGTCAGACAAATTTCTTCGTGCATGTAACTTCATATTTCAAAAGGGATAAGAAATGTCTTAATTGATAAGTTCTACATTGCATTTAAAAAATCCATTGAAAGAATATTGTAAAATTAGAAATCATTGTCCGCTGTTGGAAGTTCAGTTTCGCCATTTTTCGTGCTTGTCATAAGACGATATTTCAGGGGTTTCGATTGTTAAACTCGTTAAATCAAATAACGAACATATTCCATCTCAACATGAGAAAGAGTGGCTCATTTACCTCTATCAATGTTTATCGTTTATAAGATGTTGTACTTTCAATGCTATTTATAAACGCAGAGTAAAATTTTAAATGTTTGGTATACAAATTTTGAATTATTCAACTTATTTTCAGAAGACAATGGGAAATATCGAAGAATCATTATTTATTTATCATATTGTAACAATTTTTCTTCACAAAGGCTTATAATGATAAATGAAATCAATGTTTTTGCTGTCAATATTACAATTTATGTATTGCTCTCTGGTGAAGAGTCTTTGAGTTCTGACGAAAATGATAGTGTTTTTCTATTTGTCCACAAAGTATATAAAAAGTACAAAGCGTTTTTCTCAACTTTGACAACCTTATTCTGTAACAGATCTGACCTTTCTTGGTATTCCTAATTATTGGAAGATTTTATATAGACAGAAAAAGTATACCTAAAACGACAAAGTTATTTTTCATTTACCTGTATATATTATGAAAACCGGTTTTTCAAAAGTGATTATTTTCTAAGGGTTTAATATTTCGCGGTAGTGTTTTGCCATGGCTTTATTTGGACTTGTTTGTTTGCTTTTGGCCTTGAATGTTTGTCCCTAATATTTTATTAACTATGTATTTACTTTCAGGTATCACAGATCGAATTTATTCGTTCATAGTGTGTTAATTTACGTTTTTGATTGAGTTAAGCCTTCCAATTGATGTTTTATCGTGTGTTTTCTATGTTGTGATGTTATACTATTGTTTCAGAAAAAGGGAGAAGGTTTGGTACCATTAAAACGTTTAATCCTGCTGCAAATGTTTGCACCTGTCCTAAGTCAGGAATCTGATGTACAGTAGTTGTCGTTTGTTTATGTAATTTATACGTGTTTCTCGTTTCTCGTTTTTATATATACTAGACCGTTGGTTTTACCGTTTGAATGGTTTTACACTAGTACTTTTGGGGCCCTTTATAGCTTGTTGTTCGGTGTGAGCCAAGGCTCCGTGTTGAAGGCCGTACATTGACCTATAATGGTTTACTTTTATAAATTGTTATTTGGATGGAGAGTTGTCTCATTGGCACTCACACCACATCTTCCTATATCTACTTACTAGAACATGGTCAATTTATGCTTTTAAGGATACAATAATCGAATGATCTTTATGATTGACTATTGTATTCTGAAACGTTTCAATGATTTTAATTAAAACAAAATTGATACTTACAATTACGTGTAGATTTATTCCGTTTTCCTATTAATCATACACTAGAAAAGCGACTTAATATGTATCACATCATAAACTATGAGTGTATAATTTACATTTAAACAAATTCACACACATGACTTGTCATGTACACTAACATATTTTATTTTACACAGCTCGGTGTGTTTGTATTTATTTCTTCTGAAAATAGGCGCACTCGATTAGTTATATTAAGTGGAAAATATCCATTGATTCGATTCTTAAAATTTATATGTAATTTATTTTTTATATCTTCATGCTAAATTGTATATTTATGTATGTATTGGAGAAGACGTCACTAAGTTGAAAAACTTGTGTCTAATCCATTTGTCATTTTTTGAACAATAAAATATGTTCAAACTAAAGAATCATGATTTGAATTTGTAGAAAAGAAGAAAACCAAACACATTTTTTTTATTAAAATTGAAAATCCAACTGATTAAAAGTCGTATTGACCTCTGAAATTCTATCACAGAAAACAAGTACTTATAGTATCTCAAAATGTCCAAATATAGCCCGTTTTATAATCGCGCAGTGGACATAATTGTTATATTTCTATTCAGACATTCCACATTTTATCATCCGTTTCAGAACTATTTTTGAAGATTACGACGATCCGTGGCTTCATTGCACATTTGACGCAAAATACATTTTTCAATTCTTTATTTACACTCAAACACAAATATGTGTTACATGAGGACAAATTACAAATCAAATGCAATAAATGACAGAATAGACAGGAAAATAATAACTAATAATAATAGGACGTACGCCAATTCATGAGGGCGTGCCAAATTGTCACGAATGTCCAATCAGGTTTTTCTGCTGTTCAAAGTTTGACGTGCGGTGATGTTTGAACAGTGTTGAGTGTATTTTACATTTGTCATTTCGGAGCCTTTAATATCTTACTATGCTGTATGAATTTTGCTCATTGTTGAAGGCCGTACAGTGACCTTTGATTGGTCATTTCTACGTTATCCAGTCTCTGGTTAAATTCTCTCAGTAGACATTATCCCATCATTGATGATCAGGTGTGATATGAAAAGAAAACTACATTATCGTATCTCGGATATATATCTATTAAATATAATAAAGAAAACTTTAGTAAGATTGAGTACAACAAAAGCTTAATTTGCCTTATTAAATCCTTGATGCTGTCTCCTTCAGACTATCAAACACTGTCACCCTAATTGTTAACGTGGTATTATACGTGATAACTTGCTGTAAATAATAGTAAATTGAGTATTTATTCACAGTACGCACTTCCTATTTTAGTTGTGGTGATAGAAATCTTAATATCATTGATACACAGTTGAGAAATATGGTGCAGTTATTCAAATGCAGATTTAAACCTTATTAATATTAAACCCAATCCCGCATGCAGCTGTGGTCATCCTGATGAGGATAGTATTCACTATTTTTTAAGTGCCCTTTATCAACGAAACAAGAGAAATATTGTTTTCAAAATTAAAAAGATCTACTAATATTCATTTTGCTTTTATTGGCTGGCGACGGTGACCTTTCATTTCAGCAAAACAAAGAAATTTTTGAGTCTGTACAATCATATATCAGAAATACACTAAGATTTAGAACATTCAATTAAAATTGGAATTCCTACTTCCCAACTCTTCACTCTAGTCCAGTTTTATATATTACTCTATATTATGTTATACTTTTTGTTTTTGAGACAAGGCCATATTTTGTCAAAAGACAAGCACAATAACCCCAAAGCGAATTGCGAGAAGTGGTTTCGTATTTCGTTATAGAAAAAAATACTAATAGTTTATGTAAAATAACGACTCTCGTACGGTGTGGCGTTTATATCTTTTAATACATTGGTGCAATTGGATGCAAAAATAATGACCATAAAATGCCAGGTTTGCGAGATCAGACAGTAACCTAACAACTAAACAATTGAAAATCTAGGGATCAATGTTTAACATTCGTCAGCAATGAGCAATTTTCATCAATAAAACATGATTTAGTCGAATACTTTCGAGTAAAGAAAAGAGACTACCATAGATTTGTCATTAACCACAAATGCTTAAGGGTACAAATCAGTATTCAGGAGTTACCTTTTGCATTACACCACATTACAACAGAAATTAGAAAATAGGGCCTGGAAGTATTTCTAAGACATTGTTGTTTTCCTGTTCTATGTAGCTTTCTTTCTGGCAAACACGGTGTTAGATTTTATAAATGCTGACAGGCACCGACCATTGAAAACAATCGATCTGTTTAAAATAAGAAATGAAAATAATTGGTTTTTTTTTTGTTTTTTTTTTTTATGGCAAATAGAAAATGACCGTTTGATTTAAAATTGTTTAAAATTATTTAGAAATAGGTTTATGAAAATAATGTATTTTAATGTGAAAAGGCTAGACTTTAATTTGTGGCGTAGGGATGTGATTGAGTGGTTTTGTTTACAATTATTTCCCATTATTTCCGTAGTGAAAATCTGCAATAATTATTGTTTCATCATGTTATTTGATTTTCACATTATAACAAAACTAAGAATATGACGGATGAATTTATAGTTAGCTGTTTAATGTCCAGTGGTAACTATTAGATGTATCATTAGGAGGACATTTACAATGTTATAAATATGAACAAGGACATCCTTTGTTATGCAAACATGTGTATCACGACACAAGCGATGACCTATAGACCGCGTGTATCATATGTATATTTAGGGTGGGTTGCTCTGAATAAAGGAGGTATAGATACAGGAAAATAAAGAAAAAAATATAAAATTAGAATAGAGTATAACAGGCAAAATAAAGAACAGAGGAAAATGGTGTAAGAAAATTAAAGAATAGAGGGAAAAGGTCTAGTTTTTTGCCGGACAATTGTTGATGATTGTTTAAAGTCAAGTGCATTTATAGTTAAAATAGTACACAATCGTTTGTACATTGGTAGGGATTTATGTTTGGGGTTGATGAGGCACATAATGAGTAATTGTTTTATTTGAAATTTCTCGAATATTTGTTTTTTTGTCTGATTTGAAAATGAATAAAAAAAATCTATAATCTAAACAAAATGGTTTAATTACGACATATAGATAAAACTGCTACTCAGTCGATTTTAGAATAATGCTATATAAGAGAATACATAAAATATTTAACAACACTTTTGAACAAAAGGTCAACCTTAAGACTCGAATATACTTTTGTAAGAACATTAGGTTAATTCCGAATTCCATCTAAAATAAATTGTTCATTTGGAAAAAATGGGGATACCTTAGGCTATATTCAAAAATGTTGACTGAATACTCTGCAGACTGTAGTTTACTCGCACATTCACCAAGTACGTATTTCTACGGCTAAAAAAATCATAATTGTATCTTTTAATTTGTTTAAATTTATTTCAGTGTTTATTTTTCAAACTTTTATGTAAATAATGTTGGATCAACATCGAGTCAGATTAAATTATAATTTATTAAACTATTAATTAAAACTGAAACATGCATCCAATCTAAATTTTACGCATATTATCACATATATAAAAGATTTAACAGAACACAATTCATGTTTTATATTTAAAAAACATATACGCTAAACGAAACTATGCATGCCAAGAAACGACGTACGCTAAACGATACGATATACGCTAAACAAAACGATGTACGCTAAACGATACGGTATACGCTAATGAAACGATGTACGCAAAACCATACGATGTACGACAAAAGGGCGCTTATGTTATCGTTTATGGTATGGTTTATGGTACATGGTTTCGTTCGTACATCATTCGTTCAGCGTCCGTACAACGTTCGGTCAGCGTTTCGTTTGCATTCGTACACCGTTCGGGAAGCGTACGTACATCGTACGGGCATCGTCCGTACATGGTTCGGGCATCGTTCGTATTGTTAACTTTACGTTACACGGACTGTATTTGTTCCTTATTCAATTTTTATCATTGCGACTTTTTACTGCTTTGTTTTCGTGTGTCTGGTGATCGTTCTTGGTTGGAAGAGGTTAAATTACCCTATTAGCGCACGTGTTCCCGTTTCCGCGCTTTACTGATACCCTGTTACTTATTCGCTACTTATTTGTTCCTTATTCGATTTTTATCATTGCACATTTTTACTGCTTTATTTTCGTGTCTCTGGTGTTGGTTCTTGGTTCGTATAGGTGAAAATACCCTATTAGCGCATGTGTACCCGTTTCCGCGCTTTACTGATACCTTGTTACTTATTCGCTACTTATTTGTTCCTTATTCGATTATTATACGTTGTACCTTTTTACTGCCTTATTTTCGTGTCACTGGTGTTGGTTCTTGGTTGGTAGAGGTGAAATTACCCTATTGGCCAATGTGTACCCGTCGTTTCCGCGCTTTACTATACCCTGTTACTTATTCGCTACTTATTTGTTCCGTATTCGATTTTTATACGTTGCACCTTTTTAATGCTTTACTTTCGCGTCTCTGGTGTTGGTTCTTGGTTCGTAGAGGTGAAATTACCCTATTAGCGCGTATGTTCCCGTTTCAGCGCTCGACTGATACCCTGTTATTTATTCGATTCTTATTCGTTCCTTATTTGCCATTTATACTTTGCACCTTTTAAACTCTTTCTTTTCTTTTATTATCGTGTCTCTGGTGTTAGTTATGGTTTGTAGAGGTAAACTTACCATGTTAAAGCGTGATTTTATACTTTTTGGTAAATGGGGCGAGTATGTATGAGGCGATTTGGCAATGGGACGAATTTGTATGGATTCAAACTCACCTTAGTACTGTTCATTACTATCCCCTGAATTAATATTCAACTAAAGACTGAGAATGGATCACTAAAATTTTGAGCCACATGATTTTTGAAAATATGGAAATATCAGAGTCTAACAAATAAAGTACGTTGATTTCTTCATATTTTCTATAAATTTTGTGATGATTTGAAAGTAAATTTAGGTATTTCAATGGCTTATATCGCCATTTTGATGATTTAAATATGTACTTGAGACAATGACAATCCATTCTGATAATTCGTTACTTATTCCTTATTCCTTATTCGTTACTTATTCCTTATTCCTTATTCTTTTTACTTGTTACTTATGACTTATTCCTTATTCGTTACTTATTCGATTTTAATATGTTCCCCCTTTTAATGCTTTATTTTCTTATCTCTGGTAATAGTTCTTGGTTTGTAGAGGTGAAATTGCCCTTTAAGCGCACATGTTACCGTTTTTTGCGCTGGACTGATACCCTGTTACTAATTCGTTCCTTATTCTCTATTTATACGTTGCACCTTTTTAATGCTTTCTTTTCTTTTATTTTCTTGTCTCTGGTGTTAGTTCTAGTTTATTGGAGTTAAATTAACCCTGTTAGCGTATACATACCAATTTCTGCCTTCGACTGAAACCCTGTTACTTATTCGCTACTTATTTGTTCTTTATTCGATTTTTATACGTTGCACCTTTTTAATGTTTTCTTTTCTATACTTTTCTTGTCTCTGGTGATAGTACTTGATTGGTAGAGGTGAAATTACCCCATTAGCGCATGTGTACCCGTTTCCGCGCTTTACTGATACCCTATTACTTATTCGCTACTTGTTTGTTCCTTATTCAATTTTTATCATTGCACCGTTTAACTGCTTTATTTTCGTGTGTCTGGTGATAGTTCTTGGTTGGTAGAGGTAAAATTACCCTATTAGCGCATGTGTACCCGTTTCCGCGCTTTACTGATACCCTGTTACTTATTCGCTACTTATTTGTTCCTTATTCGATTTTTATACGTTGCACCTTTTTACTGCCTTATTTTCGCGTCTCTGGTGTTGGTTCTTAGTTCGTAGAGGTGAAATCACCCTATAAGCGCATGTGTACCCGTGTCCGCGCTTTAATGATACCATTACTTATTCGCTAGTTATTTGTTCCTTATTCGATTTTTATATGTTTAACGTTTTTTATGCTTTCTTTTCTATTCTTTTTTTATATCTGGTGTTAGGTCATGGTTCGTAGAGGTGAACTTACCTTTTAATCGCGCATGTTACCTTTTTTGCGCCAGATTGATACCCTGTTACTTATTCGTTACTTATTTGTTCATTTTTCGCTTTTTATACGTTGCTCCTTTAAAATGCTTTATTTACGTGTCTCTGGTGTTGGTTCTTGGTTCGAAGAGGTGAAATTACCCTATTAGCGCGTGTGTAACCGTTTTTGCGCTCGACTGATACCCTGTTACTTATTCGTTCCTTATTTGCTTTTTATACGCTGAATCTTTTCAATGCTTTCTTTTCTTTTCTTTTTTGTTTCTTGTGTTAGGTCATGGTTCGTGGAGATGAAATTACCTTTTAAGCGCGCATGTTACCGTTTTTGCGCTGGACTGATACCCTGTAACTTATTCGTTACTTATTCATTCCTTATTCGCTTGTTATATGTCGCACCTTTTTAATGCTGAATTTTCGTGTCTCCGGTGTTGGTTCTTGGTTCGTATAGGCGAAATTACCCTATTAGCGCATTTTTACCTGTTTCCGCGCTTTACTGATACCCTGTTATTTATTCGCTACTGATTTGTTCCTAATTCGAGTTTTATCATTGCACTTTTTTACTGCTTTATTTTCGTGTCTCTGGTGTTGGTTCTTGGTTCGTAGAAGTGAAATTACCCTATTAGCGCATGTGTGTCCGTTTTAGCGCTCGACTAATACCCTCTTACTAATCGTTCCTTATTTGCTTTTTATACGCTGCATCTTTTTAATGCTTTCTTTTTTTTTTTTTTTTTTCTGGTGTTAGGTCATGGTTCGTAGAGGTGAAATTACCTTTAAAGCGCACATGTTACCGTTTTTGCGCTAGAGACACGTGAATAAAGCATTTAGAAGGCGCAACGTATAAAATGCGAATAAGGAACAAATAAGTAACGAATAAGTAACAGGGAATCAGTCTAGCGCAAAAACGCTAACATGCGCGATTAAAGGGTAATTTCACCTCTACGAACCATGACCAAATACAAGAAACAAAAAAAGAAAAGAAAAGAAAGCATAGAAAGATGCAGCGTATAAAAAGTGAATAAGGAACGAATAAGTAACAAGGTATCAGTCGAGTGCAAAAATGGGAACACACGCGCTTATATGGTAATTTCACCTAAGGAACGAATAAGTAACAGGGTATCAGTTGAGCGCAAAAACGGGTACATACGCGCTAATAGGGTAATTTCACCTTTTTGAACCAAGAGACAAAAAAAGAATAGAAACGAAAATATTTAAAAGGTGAAATGTATAAAAAGCAGCGAATAAGGAACTAATACGTAACAGGGTATCAGTCAGTGCTGAAACGGTAACATACGCGCTTAAAGGGTAATTTTACCTCTACGAACCACGAACTAACACTTTGACCAAATAAAAAAAGAAAAGAAAAGAAAGCATAAAAAAGATGCAACGTATAAAAAGCAAATAAGGAACGAATAAGTAACAAGGTATCAGTCGAGCGCAAAACCGATACACACGCGCTAGTAAGGTAATTTCACCTCTTCGAACCAAGAACTATCACCAGAGACAAGAAAAGAAAAGAAAAGAAAAGAAAACATTAAAACATTTGAGCGTATAAAAATCGAATAAGTAACAGTGTATCAGTCGAGCGCGAAAACGGGTACATACGCGCTAATAGGGTAATTTCGCCTCTACGAACCAAGAACCAACACCAGAGACACGAAAATAAAGCAGTAAAAAGGTGCAAAATATAAAAATCGAATAAGGAACAAATAAGTAGCGAATAAGTAACAGGGTATCAGTAAAGCGCGAAAACGGGTACACATGCCCTAATAGGGTAGTTTCACCGCTACCAACCAAGAACTATCACCAGAGACAAGAACAGAAAAGAGAAACAAACGTATAAAAATCGAGTAAGGAACAAATAAGTAGCGAATAAGTAACAGGGTATCAGTAAATCGCGGAAACGGGTACACATGCGCTAATAGGGTAATTTCACCTCTACAAACCAAGAACCAAAAACACAAGAAACACGAAAATAAAGCAGTAAAAAGGTACAATGATAAAAATCGAATAAAGAACAAATAAGTAGCGAATAAGTAACAAGGTATCAGTAAAGCGCGAAAACGGGTGCACATGCGCTAATAGGGAAATTTCACCTCTACCAACCAAGAACTATCACCAGAGACAAGAAAAGAAAAGAAAAAAAAACATTAAAAAGGTGCAACGTATAAAAATCGAATAAGGAACAAATAAGTAGCGAATAAGTAACAGGGTTCCAGTTGAGCGCAGAAATTGGTACGTATGCGCTAACAGGGTAAATTTAACTCCAATAAACTAGAACTAACACCAGAGACAAGAAAATAAAAGAAAAGAAAGCATTAAAAGGTGCAACGTATAAATAGTGAATAAGAAACAGGGTATCAGTCCAGCGCAAAAACGGTAACATGCGCGCTTAAAGGGTAATTTCACCTCTACAGACCAAGAACTATTACCAGAGATAAGAAAATAAAGAATTAAAAGGGGGAAACATATTAAAATCGAATAAGGAATAAGTAATAAGTATCGAATAAAAAGAATAAGGAATAAGTAACGAATAAGGAATACGGAGTAAGTTACGAATAAGTAACGAATAAGGAATAAGTAATGAATAAGGAATGAGGAATAAGTAACGAGTAAGGAATAAAGAGCAAGTAACCAACTTGACGACCCTCTTGATTTGAGTGTCACTGATGAGTCTTGTGTAGACGAAACGCTTGTTCGGCGTACAAAGTGATAAGCTTGATATCTTTGACGAGTTTATATATTTTTTGCAAATTACACCAGGGTCATTTCAAAATATCTTTCAATCTTTACTTTAACTCACAGCATCAAAATCCAATAGGTGTACCGTAAGGTTTTAACAATATGATGTCTCATTTTTGACAGATCACCTTATTATAAACGCCAGAAGATAGCACAAAACTGCAATTTGAACAGATTTTGACAAACTTTGAGCATTTATCACAACCATATATAAGGTGGACAGCGTTCACCAAAACCAAGGTTATGATGGAATTAATACCATGTATTGTCTTTAGGATACACATTAATTCGTTTTTGGTTACCGATAACCTTCGATTCAAAATTTGACAAAAACATGTAAAAGTATATAATTTTACCAAATGTGCAAAATATAGTTTATCCATACCATAAATGATAATACTTTATGCACACGATAAATCCGAATAACTGCTATTTGATATAGTAATATCTTTCTTGTAACCTTTTGTCCAATATGTTGTCATAAAGCGATTCCCCTGTAAGAACTAACATATTCAACTGAAAAGGAGAAAACTGCTTTTTTTCAATCCGTAGTTTTATGTTGAAAACAGTCACCTGACATTGATTTAAATTTTTACAATGTATACTCGTCTGACAGTTTTGAAGTAAATAGACAATATGTAGATCTCATCGTTCTGAACATTTTTGTCCGTGTCAGATTTTCTCTATTCATAGCGGTTTTCAAGATAATAGACAAAACTTGCATTTTACCCCTATGTTCTATTTTTAGCCATGTCGGCCATGTTGGTTGGCAGGCGGGATCATTGGACACATTTTTAAAACTAGATACCCTAATGATGATTGTGGCCAATGTTGGTAAAATTTGGCCCAGTAGTTTCAAAGAAGATTTTTGTAAAAGTTAACGACGACGGACGCCAAGTGATGAGAAAAGCTCACTTCGCTTTCTAGGCCAGGTGAGCTAAAAAGCATTGAACGTTCACTGTTCTTAAAGGTCATAAAAATATAGATTTATAATTATTTCATAGAAACAAACATATCAAGACAATTTTAGATTTGTTTAATTTTGATTAACTCTAGTAAAAATATGATAGCGCAAATTAATTTTGAAGTCTGTTTTTATAATTGGATTTCTTTGGATTATCCTCTAGGTCATATAAAAATTAAAACTTATGGTGATTGTTATTTGTTAAGTATCTATACCTTGTTAGATTATTGATGCTTTTTTTCAAAATACATGTATATACAGAGGGATATTCTAAATTTATTGATTTGTTGTCAGAAATTGCAAGTTTTACAATTTCAACAGAATCATAGAAGGAAACAACATTTTTTTTGTTTAAAAATTCTCTTATTAAACCTTGGCACGTTTTGTTTTATATTTTACTTAAAGAAAAGAAAGGAAATATCGAAACACATTTAATGTATTTTGAAGAAAATAGATACTTTTGAAGATATTTGAAACTTCATTTTTAATGGATTATCTCCCTTTCTACCACCGAAAATCAATATTTATGGCTTCAGATATTGTGTCTTATGTCCATTGCTACTTTAAATAACTTTGTTAAATATAATAATGCTTTCGTAAAAGTAATACTTACATTTCCAAAACTATCTAAGGATTGATATTTTAAATTCATTGATTCTTTGATAGAAATTGTAAATTTAGGCATTTTTCGAGGAGAATTCTGACCACACAATTTTTATCAGCTAAAATGCAGTATTAACTCTTTCACTTAAAAAAAACAAATAGAGATATGTTTATATCTTTAATGGACCAAGCAAGAGCTGGTAAGTTTTAAAAATATACTTATTAAGATTTATTAAAAAGCGTTTTTACTGGATTATCTCCCTTTGTACCATAGATTATCAATATTAATGGCATCATAAATTGTAATTATACTATGTTCATTGTTACTTTGACTTACTTTGTTAAATGTTATAGTGCATTTGAAAAAGAAACACTTACATTTGCAAAATTATTTTCAGATTGATATTTTCAATTCATTGAGTCTTTGAGAGAAATTGTATATTTAGGCATTTTTCGAGTAGAATTCTAGAATGTACTTAAATGAGACCCCAGCAAGTTTATTAGCTAAAATGCATTATTAACTATTCCAATTAAAAAAACAAAGAGAGTTATCTTTATATTTTTAATGGACCAAAGGCTGGATAGTTTTGAAAATATGTATTTTTTATGATTTTCAGAGAAGATTTTTTTACTGGATGTTTATCATCTTAATTACGTGTTATAGTGTCCTTTATTTGTCTTTGTAAATTATTAACGTTTACTGTTTGGTCAATTTTTGGTAATATCCTTTAGACAGGGCTCGGTACTTGTACATCTCGCCATTGTGTTGTTGTACTGTTGTCAGTTTTTGTATTCTTGTGTTTCAATGTTGCGTATGTGCTTTGTCTATATGCCATTTTGTTTTGTTTTTTTGACCTATTTGTTTGTTTTTATAGTAATTGAGATTATAACACAATGTTGACTACTGTACCCCTATTTTTCACATTTTTACCTATTATGTCTGTTTGTTTTGTTCACACATTGTTGTCAATATAATGGAATTTTATTCGACTGTCATACTAGTAGGAGGTTTAGCTACTTTTAAAACCAGGTTTAATTCACCATTTTCTACATAAGAAAATGCCTGTACCAAGTCAGGAATATGACAGTTGTTTTCCATTCGTTTGATGTGTTTGAGCTTTTGATTTTGCCAATTGTTAAGGGACTTTCCGTTTTGAATTTTCCTTGGAGTTCGATATTTTTGTTGTTTTACTTTTTATCTTCCTTGGAACTATCCATAAACTGCTCCTTGTAAATTTATGTACTGATGAGTTACTAAAGCTTCAACACTGATTGTTCACTAGATAAGCATTCTTTATCTCATTGTTTTCCTCATTCATAAGTTTCAGGGTGCAGAAATTTGTCATTTTCATAGCAAAATATTGCCTCTAACATAGGAAAACTGGTTCCCGGTACATTACAGCATCTCCTTACTGATATGCATGGGAACCAGATAAAATTTTTTATGGACTTCTTTCACAATGTTGTTTAAGCACACAGACTTTCAATCAAATCTGATGACCCCCCTTGTGGACTGTTTTGCATGGTTTTATGGGAGTGTCGTGCGGATTGATATAAAAATCTTGCGTTTATCTCAGACTTATAATAACCTACGGATGAATTACGCCATGAAAGGAATCATTGGGCTTCAGTTAGTAATTCTAAGCAGACATAAATGGACCGATTCATTTGAAATTTGAACTTTTCTCGATTGTTTATATAAATTTATTGTCAATGAGACAGTTAGTAACCTCAAGGTAGTTGTCATTCTTATCGATAATTCAGTAAAATAGTTTGCGATGATAAAAACTCTGAATGGTCTCCCTTTGACAACATCTAGGAACGTTTCGGCAATAAAGTGTACCGACAAGGTGTATGTATTCTTTTTGGGCACCAATTGCACCCCTTTAAAAGCAGACTTCTTGTTCCTGTATTGTTTTGAATCATAGTTTTAGGCCAGACCCAGTAAAGATCCGTCTAAGTTCCATTTAATTGATAAACTGAACAACACTTACCGTTACCTTAATTATATGTTTGTTTCGAACAATCACGAGTTCTTTGACAAAAGAAAAACAACACTTTAAAATTTTCATGCATCCGAATCGCTTTTCTGGATCTACCTGTATCAGAAAAATGTAAAATAACAAAAATACCGAACTCAAAGGAAAATTCAAAACGGAAAGTCCCTTATTAAATGGCAAAATCAAAAGCTAGAACACATGAAACGATTGGAAAACAACTGTCATATTCCTGACTTAGTACAGGCATTTCCTTATTTAGAAAATGGTGGATTAAACAAGTTTTATAGCTAGCTAAACCTCTCACTTGTATGACTCGCATAAAATTCCATTATATTGACAACAATGTGTGAACAAAACAAACAGACATAAAAGGTAGAAATGTCAAAAATAGGGGTACAGCAGTCAACATTGTGTCATAATCTTAATCACTATAAAAACAAACATACTGCCGAAATTGACCAAATGGAACATAAGTAAATATTATACGAACAGTAATAACTATCCTTTCCTAGTTTACGATTCAGTTTCATACAGGAAACTGTATGCAAAAGAGTTGAAAAAAGACACGATGTTGTTTTTAATTATAATCAAGATTTGTTTCCCCTGTTTTCGTTAATGAAAGTAGTACATCTAGTAGATTAGTTTAACTTAAGGTCTAAAATGACAGGAGGATATATTTGATTGATGACTAATGCAATGCAGTAAAACAACGATGTGGGGAAACACCCTTTAGACAAAAACCAAACACTTAAAATTGCTACATGTATCGGCAGAAATAAAAAAAAAACTGTACTTGACAACTACACAAAACTACTTTAAAACACTGTGAAGTGACTGTGGAGAACAAAATTTATAAAGGAACAAACTACAGCTACATAAATATCCAAATTTTTCAAAGCTTCCTAATTTTAAACTTAAATGTTGTAAATTGCACACTTCTTGACTGGTTCTTAAAAATAAAGATCGATATAGGACTGGGTCCCGAGGCGTACACTCTCTCAATTGACAAAATTTTCTTAATTTTAAAGGCTAAAAGTTGAAAATAATTAGTGGCGTCCTGAGGATTTCTTGAACTGCTCCTTCCTGTTTTAGAAATCCATTATTGAGAAAATAATGTGATATAAAAAAAACTTTGTACATTTTCAAAAGAGAATTTTCAAAACCCCGTCAATAGGCGAAGGGGGTATTAAGTTTTACTTTTGTCCGTTCGTAATTACGTATGTTCCAAAATTGGTGTCACTTTTACCATTCTCGAGTCATGGAAAAATTGCTGAATTTGCCTCGACCAAATGTTATGAAACTTATACATAATGCGTATTACTGAATTTCAACTTTCTATTCAGTTCGTAAATTGTCCCAAACATACGAAAAAACATTTGTTGCATTTTTTCTATTCAGTTTGTAAATTGTCCCAAACATATGAAAAAAACATATGTTTCAATTTTTCAATTTCGGTATATAAGAAGCATTCTTATATACCGAAATGTTTTTTTTTTTTTTTTCCTTTTAAATTGAGAAATAACATTATCAAAGAATGGAATTGTTTTCACTATCAATCCTTTTTATCTAATATGAATTATGAAAATCCAGCCAACCTTTTTGTTTTTTTAATAATGATCTGAAAGCTGCTCTTGTGTACTTTATTTATAAAGAACAGATTATAACGGTTCTACACTAGTATATATTTAGACATATCTACCGTAGAACTGAACATGACACTTCTACCTTATAACAGTTTTGGACAGTTCTACCGTAGAACTGATCCTGGTAGTTCTACCATTGAAAAATTTGAGGTTAGAGCTGTTCTACGGTAGAAATGATAAGAATAGTTCTATGACAGAATATTCTGACATTCTAAAGGGAGATTAGAACTGATCCGTACTGTTTTCATGCGATTTTCATTATATTTCCGTTCATATATTTATTTCGTTAGTAAGTTACTTACTTATAGTTACTTATAGTTGAATTCCAGTACAGGATCCCTAAGGTTCCTCTTCACCAGACTCGTAATTTAATTTTTTTTTCTACTGTTTTGTCCGTGACTTCCGGATATATCTGCTCTATAGTCGTTATAATAGAGCTCTTCGTCAGACCAATATTTATCTAGTCGATTTTTAAAGGCATTTATGGATGGGGCCTTTGTTATTTTATCTGGTAATTTGTTCCAGGTTTTAGCAATTCTAACAGAGAATGAGTGTTTACGAATATTTGATTGGAATCTTTGATGAATGACTGTGTTGCTGTTTGTCCTGCTACTGGTTCTATGATTGGAATCATCTGCCATTTTTGAAAATGAGCATACTTCTATGTGTTAGTAGCAATTTAAAGTTTTGAAGGTTTCAATCTTATCCCCTCGAATTCTCCTATATGATAGTGTAGGTAAGCCTAGTTTTTTAAGTCTCTCTGGATAGCTCATGCCTTTGAGACCTGGTAGTTGTTTTGTTACCCTTCTTTGGACTCCTTCTATTTTATCAATATCTTTTTTCTTGAATGGAGACCAGACTGAACTAGCATAATCCAAATGAGTTCTGACCATGGTTTTATACAATGGTATGCATGTCTCAGTACCCAAGTATTTAAAAGTTCTTCTGAGAACTGCAACTATGGAGTTGGCCTTATTCACTTTTTCGCTTATGTGGTTCTCAAAAGTGAGTTCTGAGTCGATAAGGACTCCTATATCTTTTTCCTGTTTAACCTTTGCTATTGAATGGTTTAGTAGACTGTAAATTGTTGAGTTTTCAGTGCTGTTTGATTTCTTACATATTTTCATGTATTCACATTTTCAGGGTGAAATTTGAGTAGCCATTTGTCACTCCATGCTTCCATCTTGTGTAGATCATCTTGTAGAATTTCTCTGTCATTTTGATTTTTTATTACTCTGAAGATCTTGGCGTCATCAGCAAAAACGTAGGCATCAGAATCCACTTGGTCTGGAAGATCGTTTATGTACAGTACAAACAGTAGTGTTCCTAATACTGATCCTTGGGGTATCCCTGATGTAACATTCGCCCAATGTGATTCGCCACCATTCATCATAATATTTGTTGCCGGTCTTCTAAAAAGCTTGTGATCCACCCTACTATATCTTCATCAATACCCAGATCTTTTATTTTGGCTATCAATCTTTTATGAGGTACCTTATCAAACGCTTTCATAAAGTCAGTATATATGCAGTCTATGTCTTAACCTTGATCTAGTGCCTCTGTCCACTAATCAATCACTTCTAATAATTGAAGACCAGTTGACCTTCCTGCAATAAAGCCATATTGTTTTTAGAGAATAGGTTGTTTGTTTTCATGTGCTCTATTATAAATTCCCGCAATATTTTCTCCATTATTTTACATACTACCAATGTCAAACTTAAATATTGCACTTATTAACGCATTCTTCCAGTCAGTAGGGACTGACTTACTCTCAAGTGACTGATTAAATATAATGCATAAAGGTTTTGCTATTGACTCAGCTATCTCTTTTAGTAATCTAGGGTGCAGTTTGTCCATTCCAGGTGATTTATCTATCTTTAATGCAGATAAGTGTTTCAACACTACTTCCTCCTTTATTTTCTGTTTTGACATTTTATTTATTACTGGTACCTGGTTTGGTAAAGGTACTTCTCCATCTGGTTCTTTGGTGAATACGCTGGAAAAATAGTCTACTAGTATTTTTGCCTTCGTACTGTTATCGTCCGTTTTATCTGATTTTGTGTTGTTCGGCTTAGTTTTTTTTAAACAGGTCTAAGTGTAAATCCCCAATTCCTTCTTTGGTTTTTGTTTTTGATTTGATATAGCACCAGATAGCTTTAGGGTTTTCTTTAGCTTTTTCTGACAGATCTTTTTCTTATTCCCTCTTCAATTAGTTTACTCTGCTTTTCATTTCATTCCTTGTCTTGTTGTATTCTTTTTTACCTCTTGGTCGTTATTATGTGTTATCTTTTTTGAGAGGATATTTTTCCTTTTAATTTTGTCTATGGTGTTTTTATCCATTGGGAAGTTGTTTTCCCTCTACCGATTTGCTTCCTTTCTTTCGTTGGGATACACTTTTTGCCCATATCTTGAATTATACTTAAAATTGACCTCCAGTTTTTGTCTATATCGTTTTCTTTTTGTAGTAGTTCCATCCAATTTATTTTGTCTAATTCTTCTTTTATTTTTGTGTAGTTGCCTCGACTGATTAATTTAATTATTTTTGGCTTACTTTTATTAATATTTGTGTAGCAGTTAAAGTCAAATTTCATGGTACAGTGGTCGCTTTTTCCTAGTGGACTTTGGTATTCTAAATTTGAGATCATTTGTTCTTCATTTGTCAATATCAGGTCGAGGGTATGTGGTGTGTTAGTATCTCTCCATCTAGTTGGCTTTGTAACATGTTGGAATAGGAAATTTTCTTGTACATTCTCTAAAAAATTGTATTCGTTACTTTCCGTACTATCACCCGGTGAATTCCAACTGTCCCAAATTATTTCTGGAAAGTTGTAGTCTCCCATTATTAGGATTTGTGAGTAGCCTTTACTACAAGCTTCAGTAGTAAGTGTATTTAGTTGTTTATTTCTGGAAAGTTGTAGTCTCCCATTATTAGGATATGTGAGTAGCCTTTACTACAAGCTTCAGTAGTAAGTGTATTTAGTTGTTTAATGTAATCATGTTCTGTTTGATGGTGATCTATATACCGGTATTAAGCCTAATAAAAGCTGGTCTGACTGATTTAATTTAATCTTTATAGATAAGTTTTCTTGGAATTCTGCATTCATTTGGACCTGTGATACGTCCAATTGTTTATCTATATACAATAAAAGACCTCTGCCTGTGTCATTGTCTAGATTTTTACCAAACATATTATTATAATTACACTAGTAATTTTGGGGCCCTTTATAGCTTGTTGTTCAGTGTGAGCCAAGGCTCCGTGTTGAAGGCTGTACATTGACCTATAATGGTTTACTTTTAAAAATTGTTATTTGGATGGAGAGTTGTCTCATTGGCACTCACACCACATCTTCCTATATCTATATATTATAATCTGATACATCGGCTAAAGAATATTCTGAAATTCCTGGTTGGTACCTATTATTTTTAGGTTTAACCTGTGTAATACCAATTATTTTTGGTTTGTCATCTCTTGTTCTTACTATTAATTCAGGCAGCTTGTTAAATAACTGATCTGCGTTTGTGTATATACAGCTTAATTTGGGTAAAACTGAAAAATTATCTACATTTACACTTTTAAAAACCTTTTTACCATTAAAATTATTTACATTCTCGTTTCCACTATTCTGTTTAAGGAATCTAGCTTTGACAACCTTTCTTGCCCAGGGAGGGCCCCTTACTTTGTAGTGGTAGTCCCCCGAGACCTCTTATTCAGTTTGTCTTCTCGCTTGATCCCACAACTTTTTCTCTTGTTCTCTTTCTGCTTGAGTATGAATGTTACTCACTCCAACTTTTTTATACTTTGGATTGGCTTTTATTTAATGTATGTTTTTAAATAAAGTAATCTTTGGTTCAACACTTGGTAATTTTACTAAAACTGGTCTACATGATTGTATTTAGTTTCTCTTTATCAAATCTTCCTAGTCTTTTGACAGTTTTTAGATTTTCCTTGTCTAGTTGGATCTTGCAGTCTTTAGTTGTGACCTATTTATAGTTTACACAATAATGTTACTGTGCAGTTTAGAAATCACTGGAACAATCATAGTTACTGATGGAATGATTAGAACCTTCTATTTGATTTGCATAATAATTCCAGAATGATAATAAAAGAGAGGCGAAAGATACCAGAGGGACATTCAAACTTACAAGTCGAAAACAAACTGACATGCCATGACTAAAAAAGAAACGAAAAAGACCAACAGACAAACAATAGTACACAAAACAACATAGAAAACTAAAGACTGAGCAACACGAACCCGACCAAAAACTGGGGGTGATCTCAGGTGCTCCCGAAGGGAAGGCAGATCCTGCTCCACATGTGGCACTTCATGTTGCTCATGTTAGTACAAACCCGGTAATAAGTCTAATCCGGTAGGTCACATTCGGGAAAAGGGAACGGGATTGTAGTTACGATATTATGAACATATCCGCTATCATCTGTGAAACTGATATTCCATAACGGTCAACCAACTCGTGATGGCGTCCGTAAAACTTACGAAGGGATGATTTCAACTTCACCACTTGGAACTCTTGGTTTAATAGCTTCCTTGTGAGCAGCAACCCTCTATCAAGGAAATCATGATAGGAAATACAAGCCCTGGAATATAGTATCAACTGGGAGATATATACTCCGTATGCAGGCGCTGCTAGAATGTTGCTACATAGAAATGGAAAGTTCACAACTGGAATCATAATCTACGATGCGTAATTTAACTCTTTCAGTATTCTGGGAGTTTCCCTTCTACAGTGTTCTATAAGTTTCCGTGGTAAATATAAATACCGACACTGAATTGAACTAAAAACAGAAATACAGAAGTATTCTCAAAAGATCTCTGCAGTTGTTGGATTGACACTTTAAATTACAATATCAACATCATATTAGTTCGTGAACTTATTGAACATATAAATATTTCGTTGGATTTCGTTAGAGTTAAGAGAAGAATTCCGGATAAAGAAGAGACATTCAGATATTTTAACAGTTAAGTTGACATATATATTTGCATAACATTTCTTGAAAAATTGTATAATGAATCTTGTTTAATTTACTACTCATTTTTGTCTTTCGCTGGCTACAATTTAAAGGTGATTCCTGGTCGTAACAATAATAAGCAAGCAAGGACAATAAAAACATTTCAAGAATCTGTAGAGTTTTATCTAAACACAACTTTACAATACAGAAGGGACTTCAAAAACTTCAGAACACTCGCAAAAGAACACGAAACACTAAGGGAATTTTTATTTATTTATGTAATACGTATGGGGAAAGTTCCACACCAGGAAAGCCGCCTCCGGAAAAACCAAAACACACACACATGTCAAAATATTCTAATAAAATTTTCAATCAACACCAATGTAAAAACACCTATCACTCAAGTGTTGGCATTCAATTGTCACATTTAAGATACATATTTTATATCATGTTTGCTTACAAATCAGTCACATTTAAGATACAAATTTTAAATCATGTTTGCGTACAAATCAGACTCGAACAAAATATACTTCATAACATGAAGTATGCTCGACAAATGTGCCTTGTACTAAACTGTTTTTTGCTGGATTTCTATGGTACCAAAAGATTCTAAATCCTTCGATGTATATTGCTCTAAGTGTTCTTAATTGTTGAAATGATGTTGCTCTACTATGGAATTCTACTAACAATTGCCTGGTATTTCTTAGAGCACCAGTTTGTATCATATTAGGGAAGGATTCCCATTCCATCTTCTCTACATCAATTTTCAGAATATCGACTCTTCGCTGAAAATTTAAAATTAATGCATGTACAAAGTTGAATTTGCTATATTGAAATTACGTCACGATAAAAAAAAAAGTAATTCAATAATTATCAACCTCTCATTCAAAGAGTTTTTAGCTTAAAAGTGCGGTAACAGCATTCTAAATGGTAATAATTCTTCAGATGGGCTCAAAATATATTTTCAGCACAAATGGCACAATTTTATGTTAATATTTCACAATCAATTGAAAAATTTTACAATGAATGTAAACTCTCGAAATATACAACTTTTAAAAGAAAAATGTTTTAAACTAAGACGGAATACATACAACATGAACGAAATGGCAGCAACAATTATAGTCTACTCATCATTCAGGTCATTGAAAGCTTTAAAAAGAAACTGTCTTTTTTTTTTTTTTTTTCTTGCCTTCCGCAAACTGCATTTCGGTTTTCACATAGAGCAAACAAATCAGACTACGGATTCATCGACTTAAATATGCATAATATTTCCCACTTGAGGTAAAAGTCATCTGATCCTTCGAATTTAACAAACAGGATTTTTCTGGAAAAACCTTAGAAACTCAAGCTCTTAGTAGTTGTACATTTTGCAGTAGAGTTAAATTTAGTCTTTGCTACATATTTACATCGTTATGGACCTTGTTATGATGTTTATTTACATCGTTATAGACCTTGTTAAGATGTTTATTATTGACATTTCCAGATTCATTATAATAAATGTGCATTTAATGAAAATTAATTCAGTAATATATCAGAAAAGAAAAGAGAAAAATAATTCAAAGAGCCAAAGTTGTAGGCAAAAGTTTACAAATATCTGTGACGTAGCCCATTTACTGAACGTCGACCTAAAAAACAATAACTCATGAAAGCAGACATCTGACAATTTCGGCCATTTTGACCATGACGATTTTGATTTACTTATCATAATTGCTAGTTACAGTTTTTCTCTATGTAAAACAGTATTGAATACATTGACCAAGGGCAATAACTCTTATAAGTAGTCAACTAACAATATTCGTTATAAAACTTTTTTGTTGATCTTGTTTGCTTGTTCATTTTTGCTTTGAGACTTTCCCCCATTTGTAATCACTTTCAAGCTGGTGGGAATAAACTGCGGTTTTGGAGATAATTTCTAAAGTAGATACCTTGAGGAAATTTGTGGGTCAATGGTTCCATTGCATTCAAATGTTTTAGAGAAGAAGAGTTAAAAAAAAAGTTTATGGACGGACTGACAGATTACGGATCCCAGTTGATGACTAAATATTACGGATGACCAGATATACAGAGCTTAACCATAATCATTTGTCTCTACATAGAATATCTAGGTAAATGCTTTTAAAAATCGGCTTGTTAAGTAGGCTATGTGAAAAAATGAAGATGTCTGTTTTAATGATTATAGAACTGCAATTTTTGTAAGTTTGGAGACAGTAAACTTATATTTTATATACTTGAAGAATAAGTTTCACTATAAAACACGTGTACAAAGAAAATCCTTTATCTTATCAACATCTTCAGAAATGTAGTGCTTTTGAATTATTGTCTTCCCGTACACTAATTCGGCGACAGCTTTTCCGCATGCAGAGACCTTGAAGATGACACCTTTCGTCAGAAATCTGACAATCGCACTGCGCAAGTGCAAGCGGAAAACCGCGATGAAAGAAAAAGTAAACAATCGTGAAAGTAATATAGTATTAACCGATTGTGAAATGAATCTTTAAATTACACCAAGCCACTTAACAACTGTTGTGACAAGGTTAAATTCACAAATGAAAACTCAAGAAAAATATTTTTTTTTAAAGAAACTAAACAGCGCTCTATCATTTTACTTATTTTGCACGTGGCCCGTTCTTTTTTTGTTGATTTTTATATCAGGGTCACGTTTCGGTAACTTTGGCAACATAATCCGAAAGTTAATTAGCAGCCGAAGTTTTCGATCAAATATCACCGAATGAAATTTTGTTTTATCGATGATATATTTAGTAAAGAATATATGCGTGCATTGTTTCAATAATTTCCTTAACATTATAATAATAAGAAACTTGTTTCAAATGACTTTAAGCAACAATAACCAATCATTTATATTATATCAAAATTAGTGAAAAAAAAATAATTTAATTGGAACAATGGTTTCTTAACAATATATGAATTATTCGTTAATTAACATAAATAACACAAAGGAGACCAAACATACATCTAAATACAAAATCATCTTATAACAGATTACTCATTGAATTATAATTTATGCCTTAGCTGGGCAATGGTGTGTTAAAATCTGAAGAAACTAACTAGTTCCAAAAGTTGCAAATAGATTAACAATATATTTGAAAGCATATACCAAGAAACCCAGATAGAATGTATAGAGTCGAGAAAATCGTATGAAAAAGTCATTACCATCTCAAAGATGTTCTGATAGATTTCAATTATCTTATGATATATTACTTTTACTTTTAATAGTCATCTTTTAAATCATACATTGTTGTATTAGTATAACTTATTTGACAATAATTAAACAAACTGATAGGAATGTATTTACGCATATGGTATATGTAAGGCTTTCTCTTTTTGAAATGTTTATCATATGGAAACAGCTACGTGATTTCAAATATAAAGTCTTACATAACAACCAAAGGAGTAAATATTCAACTGTTTTATATCTTTTATCATCAGAATTTAACAACGAATTGCGCATACCTGATTTTCTAACCTTTATTTGATATAATCACTAAAAGATATCTACTTACAGAAGTATGGTTCAAATGTTTTAATATATCTTTTAAGGAAGAAACATTCCATTTTCCTTTTCTCGAGGTTGTATTGCTTATGCCAAGGTTATGAAACCATATATGGTTTGCACGTCTAAAATCTCCCTGGTTCATACTAAAAAACGCATGAAATTTCAGCATTGTTTTTACTTGAAAACAACAAACAAACATCTGTTTAACACTTTCACTTACGCTCAAAATATACATAATACATTAACATAACAGTAAGCTATGACAAATAAAAAAACTAAAAAAAAATATATCGAATTTACAATTTGAAGGATTTCAATAGAAACATAGATCCGACTACATCGTACAATTACAAAATTTTCTTCAAGTATAATTGTAACGTGTAATAACTTTAATTAATCGTGGAACCTTTCCACCGACGGCCGTTATGAAAAAAAAATAGCAGTACAAGTTTGCCTTCGCCATACCTGTAATTTGGCATATATTTACATATGGTTTGTGTCTCGTGTGTCCGCTAAAAAGAGGCTGATCATACCAAAGGGATACTCGAAGTCATAAGTCGAAGATTAACTGACAATTATGTTGATTTTTAAAAAGTTAGGATTGTTTTCTTGCATTAAAGGACCAAATTTGTTCTAGCAACAACCAGATCTCTTTTTAGCTATAATTGCATCTTAAACTGATCAAAATTAAGACATATTTTTATGGCTGATAAAAAAACTACTGAATCTCCAGAATTCCAGCTACTTGTTTCACCCTTTCACTTTCTTCTATAAATGCAATATATAATTATAAGACAAGTGAAGTAATAGGAAAATTATGTGACCAATTATTTATTAAGATTGAATTCGCCAAATTTTCGCATAAGAATTTTCTTTTTATCTGTCATATGGATGGATGAATGGTTGTTTAACATCCAGTGGCAAACTAAATGCATATTCTGGACAAAAACAGGATAATTTAATATGAGTATAAATTCTCCTTTGTTCTAAACCATTACGCTTATCCGGATTTTTAACACACTAGTTCACAAGCTAATAAACTGCCGGAAGACATTTCAAGTACACGGAACATAATTCTCCCGACCAGTCTTTGCTCATCTTATTGCTGCCTGCTTAGCGGAGACGCAGCAAATATCTATTTTCAAGTCTTTAATTGATCCTAACGGGTTCGAACCCACGACCTCTCGTATAGAGGCGAACACGCTACCACAAGACAGCCGATGCGCTAACTGTTAAATGGTTTTTGTGCTTATCATAACATCATAAACAAAAATGTCAAATATTTCATTTCATTACTTCAATCTATTTTAAAGAAACGGCAGATGCTTTAAAGTTTGTATCTGGATCCCAGGTTTTTTTAACTAGATGGCGAGAAACCGTGAAAATGTCAACATTCGGTATTTCAAAAGCAGAACACAAATTTCATCAAAGCTATTGTGAAAAATTTGCACGAACGTCGAGTAACTTAAAAGAAATATTTAGATGACCGTGTCTTTTGCCCCTTTAAAACTTTTTTTAAGTAGTGTCAAATTTGAAAGTCTCTCTTTATGTGGTCTCTACTTTTTTAAAAATGCGGAAAATTATAGATACAAATACAGTAGCTTACCGATGTTCAATTTTCATAAATCGATTATAATATACGCCTATATGAAGTGTATAGCATCAATTATCTTCAAAATGTCAATGATGGCTCCCACTTCGTAGAACTGTTGGTATGGTATAAAATTGTAAACTTTCTAATTATTAATTAATTCGTATATTTTGGGTTTATTTGTTTTTGTTTTTTTTTTTTTTTTTTTTTTTTTTTTTTTTTTTGGTTCTGTTTATTTTTTCTTCTTGTCCTTTGATGGAAAAATAAATGTCTGTGTTGTTCTTTGTAGTATTTCAATATCAAAAGAATTATTTTGCTATATACTTAGTCTGTTACCTGGGATCAAAAGAGTGAACGTCACATCCATATGTTTCCACCACGGCATCATCAAAACTAAAGTCCCAATTTATTCTACAAGATGAAATGACTCTGATGTTGGATTTTCTAATTTATGTATACATTTGTAGTTCAATAGTAGATATAAATATATCATTCATTAAGGAGGTGATTCAGCTTGTCTGACTTTCAATGTGTTCGTTTTTAAAAACGTCCATATGTCGTTATTTAACACTTTTCTGCTTCAATACGTAGGATACGGTGAGTATATACATTGCTTATGCTCGTCTTGCGTATCAAATTATTAGCCTGTTATCTATAATGAGTTTTATATGGTATTATGCTACCGATGTTCTGAATTACCGTGCAGCGTTTTTTTTTTTTTTTTTTTTTTTCTTAAGCGGCGATGATATAGACCATGTGTAAATAAATACAAATTAGCCATTTCCTAAATGACAATGGTATAAAAATTCATCAAAGATACCAGGCTTGTATAAACCCAGATGTAGTAATTGCCAAACAGGATTTTCAAGAAATGCAATGGGTATGTACACAGTTGTAGCAAATAAACCTGCATCCGATGTGCGGTTCTGGACAAAGTGATTTTCAGAAACAGCAGTGACTCCCTATGTGACATACTTTGAATATACTTGGAATGATAAACCCAATAAACATAAAATATTCGTTTATTATCCTTTATTCGTCTGTTTACAGCCAAAGATATTTTTGAGTCGTTACTACTAAGCTGTGACTAATTGAAAATATTTAATTTTACTTCGAGCGCACTTCATTCATGTGTTTTAACCTTTGATGAGCATTAAATTGTTTGTAAGATATGCACTTTTTCAAATGCACCATATTCTAATTTAATATAAGTTCGGACAAGCCTGATACGAGAACTTTGAAAAGTATAAATAATAATGCATATTTGTTTTTTTATAGACACTTTTCCGTTATGATTTCATAATTTTTCTGCACAAACTTTATGTGCTATGGCGAACTGTGCATTGCGTGTAAAAGTTATTGCAGACCACAATATCATAACATTATCAGGAAGTATAAAATGTTTACTTTTAGTAAACAATACATATTATCCCCTGTATATCCAAACTAGCCAAACATTCTATTTTGACGTTAACATATAGATAAACTCATCATAGATACCAGGATTAAAATTGTGTACGCCAGACACGCATCAGTGACGCTCGTATAAAAAAAATAAAAAGGCCAAATAAAGTACGAAGTTGAAGAGCATTGAAGACTCAAAATTCCGAAAGGTTTTGCCAAATACAGCTTTATAAGCCAGTATTTTCTTCTAAAAAGACTAAAGAAAAACACTATATCAAAGCTTGTTAGCTGCAAACGATCCATGAGAATTCCTCGTGTCAACATACATGAGAATTCCTCGTGTCAACATACATGAGAATTCCTCGTGTCAACATACATGAGAAGAGGACAAATGATATATTCCTCGTGTCAACATACATGAGAAGAGGACAAATGATATATTCAATCGTAAAGGAAGGCAAACAATGATATTTTTGTAGAATGAAAGAATAGATTTACTACAAAATATCAAGAAATGTTTGATCAAGTGTCATATGTTCATAGAAAAAATGTCAAAATCCGTAAGAAAATATGCCCACCATGAAATATTTCTAAATTCAGGATACACCGTAGCAAACGTCGTTATAATTTCCAGAATAAACGTGTATGTGAACATCAACGAAGCATTGCGAGGATGTAAGATCATTTATTATGCAGTCGGTAAATACGGAAGATAATCACTAGCGCGACTTTCGAAATTTAAAATTGATTGAGAAATTGCAAAATATCAATACTAGCTAACAATGATACAAAATGAACACTCTAATAACACTTTATACATTTTATGCATCAGAAGCACTTTTCTGGATAACCTTCTGACCATTCTAAATGAATGGATCTAGTCAAAGTTGTGTCCTTATCAGCCTTTCTCTGAATGTCGAATATTGTTACTTTCGAACATTGATACTTGAAGATTTTAAAACATAACCAGGCTGGCATATTTATCTGTCAACATGCCTCTTGATTCATAACCCTTATTTTAAAACTGGGAAAACAAACTTCCAAGCTACTTTCTTAAATTACATATCGGAAAATTTAAAGAAAATGATGAAAATTGTCATACAAATTTGACAGGTCAATTCCATTTCTATTTACTGATTAATTTCTAATACCTCATTATTAAGGAAATGACGGATAAGAAGAGATGTCGTAGATACTGGTATTGAGTTGATATTAATTACAATACCTTTCATTTTCTTCTTCTTCGTATAAAAGTTTACGGTCAAAGAAACATATATGGTCGATTTCTCGGATGTTTATGAAATTTTGAATTAAACTGAAGCATGAAAACTACATATGAATTTTATTTTTATACTTACCCAGATTAGACATATCATATACCAAAAAAAAAATGAAGTAATGATGAAAAGAATACACGTACATTCTGGAATGTTTACTTTAAATTAAAATTTCTCAAAAACCGGTCCAACTATTTTTTCCTTTAAAATGATATGTTAATTACAATGGAATTGAAGTTTTGTTAGAAACAAATCTGTAGAGGGTCACTAAATTCATTTATTTAGTATAAGAGTTGACACTTTTTTTTTCGATGCTTTTAGATTTGGTCACATACATCTTTATGATTTGTACAGCAAAAACGAATGAAACGTAAAATTGATTTTGGAAATAAAATATACTTTTTCGGGACAACTCGAATGACACATTTTAGCAAAAGACGATTTAAAGTCAAAATATTCAATGCGTATCGCAATATCAAAGTGTCTTTTTTCAATGATCCATACTTTCATTTGAGTGTATTTAATTCATCTTATATCTGAAAATAAATATTAACATTTTGATATGAATAGGCAGTTCTGTCTACTCTAGTTTCTTGCAAAAATCCATAAAAATACGTATGAGCGCTCATTTAATGATATGTTACCATAAAGGATGCAAATATTATTTATTTAATAGTTTATGCTGGAAAAAAATTGTGAAGTACTGTTACTGTAATGTGTATTACAATATAATACAATAAATATTGTAATTATAAATCTTCACAAATTGTAATAAACTCACCCAAATGAATAAGCAAAACATGGAAAGGACGGTCTGTACGGTTTATCATGACAAAAGTTCCATCCACCATCGGTTATATGACCTAACCTTATCACTTCTTTACAATGGATCTGTGTCGACGTCAAATATCTATAGAAATATTGAAGCATTTTAAAAGAAAAGTACCACATGGTAATTGAAAAGAATATCTTATATTTATATGGAAATATTTTCCTATTGCACAAAAATACCATTCTAGTGATCAACATAAGTCTTTTACAATAGATAGATATATAGAATAACGTCATGCTCGATATTCAGAGTGTAGAAAAGTTATTTCCTATGCTTCGTATTCTTTGCGACTTGTTCCTTTATTCATGCAAAGCAGACTGCTTACGGGAACTCCGAAGTTAAAGAATGAACATAAATTAAAGTTATCCTATAAAGTTGACGTTCTCCCAATCAATAGTTTTAAAGTTTGGTGACTATATTGACATCATCTAACCCATTGAGCTTGAAATAAAGGATGCTACAGATACATTTAAGTCTTCTTCAAGATTATCAAGAGCTTGCAGCTACTATGACTTTGAAGACGTCATCGGTGACTGATTGGTGAACCAGGGTTTTGTGAAAGAGCGTCTCGTCTTTTTTCTCCAAAAATCATTGGCTAGTACATTTTAAATACATATTCAGTGTCTACTTCACAAATAAAACAAGATGTTCTCGAGTTATAGATTACAGGTGATGAAGTTGTGTATCAATTTACTTATCTAACAGTTTTCTGTTTATTTGTCTTTGTGCTTTGATGTTCCGTTATGACGTGTCTTGGTATTTATCCATTCAGCTATCGTTTTTCCTTTTTTTTTTTTTTTTTTTGACTTTTGGCATTCGTAGTGCAGGTAGATCCAGAGGTGCGATTCGGACACAAGAGATTTTTACAGTATTGTTTTTCATTTTGATTATCATTGCCTTTATATTTCATTTAATGTGTACTTTATAGAAAAAATGCTATTATAGTGTATGTACTATCAGCTATAAAAATTTTTGTTGGCGTCTTTGTCAAATTTGTTATCCACTACAAAAACGTTTTTGGGGAAATGTATATAAAATTATGTGTTACTATGTTAAATGTACTATCAACTACAAACACTTTTTGTTGACCGTCTTTGTTAGATTTATTTAAATGGTTTGTATGATTTTTAAAGTCAGTTGTGTTGTATGTCTGTGAGTATGCTTACACTGTTTTGGCTGCTGGATCCCGATTATTGTTACATTAACATGGTAACAATGAGATTATCCAAGTCAAAATTTATAAATGTAAACCATTATAGGTTGCTTCAACACCTAAATTGTGTAAATATAACAGAATTATAAACAACGGTCATAAAAGTTCGATTTAAGCTAGCTTTAAAACCAGGTTTAAACAACCGTTGTCGTCGGAAAATGCCTGCACCAGGAATATGACATGTGTTTTTTTATTTCTTCAATTGGTTCATGGAGTGTAACGTTTGATTTCGATAATTTAAATTTGCCTTGGAGTTTTTTGTCATACTTTTTTTCTTCATATCTTGACTTTCATCTACACATTGGCAATGACGGTCGATTGATTTCAGCTTCCCGATTGTGAACTTTTAATGTGTAGCAAAATTCCTGCAGCACCTATGTATGGAATATACATATATATATATCCCAGTTTAACCAAAAGTCAAAAGTTTGTGTTTCCTATCATGATTTCCTTGACTGAGGGTTGCTGTTTACAAAGAAGATGTTAAACCAAGTTTTCCTCCGAAAATTTAACGGAGGAGGATATCTTGAATTAGTTGGTCGTCATGGAATATCTGTGTCACATATAGGTTGCACTTTGTAAATACAGCTGTTTCTCAAACCACGCCTCTTTTTGGGGAGATATATAATATTCAGAGATATTTAGTTTTGTTTACGCACTGGTTCCCAGATGTGATCTTTATGTTTCACCTCATAGAGACATAACTTGGAATGTTACCAGTATAAATGCACATGGTAGGTGGTGGAATTGAATTCTGAGTAAGTCATAAAGTAAAGGGAGGGGTAGTGCAGAATTTTAGTATAAGTTTAAACTCTTAGAAGTTCGGGGAATATAAATGTTGAAAATATGCCGCACAGCCTTATGTTTCTACCTTTGAATAAAAAAGTAATGCATATCAACTTTCCATTCTAGGATATAATAAAAAATAAAGTGGCACAGTTTCAGCCGTAAAGGGAGTTCCTATGGGAAATTGCATTGTCTATGTTTACAGAAATACAACTTATACCTATGGGTATCCTTTAATTGTTGCTTTAATCTCGTCCTCTTTTTCCTCACCATTTACGACTTTCACTCAATATGTACTTGTCATGAGAAACAAGACGGATGCCACTTATTAACATTTTTAAAATTAAAATAAAACTAAGATTATCTCGTTTGTCCGAAACAACTTTCTGGATTCACCTTTATCTAGAACCCTTTAACCCATACATTTGAAAGCCAAGGATTACTGTCACATTAGTGAAAAATGTTACAGAAATTAAAAGCTTATAATTCTTATATGATTTGCATATCTATAAATACTTGAAACGGATAGGTCAATTAGAATTTTTTACCTTGGTTAACACTTCGATAAACCATGTTTCCGAAACTACGTTAGTACCATCTATTCATGCGCGATACACATGCATGTGCAGGGAGTCCGGGATTTTCAGCAAATTGAGATTGAAAAACAAAAACATAACAGTTTTTTACTATTTTAATGCATTTATAACCAAAAAAAAAAATAATGCATTATAGCTTTGAAAATGCATAAAACTAAAATTCATGAAAAATTCCGCGAAATTTCATGAATGATTTAGCGCATTTACGTCATAGCAAAACACGACGTCATACAAACGAAAACTTTCAAGCGAAAGATTATTTCGTTACTTGTACGCTTCAAATTCGGATAATAGCTCATTAAAATGCAGTTTTTGAGGTAGGTGCTATTTCATTTTAGATTCTGTTGCATTTATCGAACATTTACGGATTTTAGAAATTCAATATAGCGGCTAACTCCTTTGTAACGACATGTGCATTTGATGGTTAGTAGCGATCAAACAAAAAATCTTAACTAAAATCGTGAATGTTTAGCTGAAGAATTATAAGGATTAAACACATTTTTTCTAGAGGTTATTGATGTGTAAACGGGGCTCTTACTCACAAACTTAACATAAAAGTCCGATTCAGTTTGTGAGTTAATCGCCCCGGTTTACACATCAATGACCTCTAGAAAAAAGTGTTTAATCCTATAGTGCTTTTTCATAAAAGTGTGGTATTTTGTAATATGTACTGAAAAAGGGGAAGGTATGATAAGGCCATTTTCTTTTTGGCACCCTGAATCGAAAACCAAATATTACTATAAATCTTTCAATTTAAATCCTTCAAGAATACATTTTTTAGACGGCGATGTTCCTTTGGCTCCATCATACGGTGTTTATATATCCCAACTCGTTCGTTATGCCCATGTGTGTAGTGATGTCATAGATTTTAACGAACGTAATCAATGTATCACTGGTAAATTATTAAGTCAAGGATTTCGTTACCATGAATTACTTAAAACATTTACTAAATTCCTTCATAGATACAAAGATTTGATTAGTAAATTTGGCTGTGCCTGTAGAAAACTTATTAAAAATAGTATTTTACATCCTAAATTTTACGGTAATATTGTACTAAAGGCGCGGAAATCACTATGTGATCCGTGTAAACTTATCGAACCTTTAAACAAACGTATTAGTAAAGGTTATCTTATTAATGTTGTAATAAGATATTTGAATATTGTTTTCATTGGCACTAACATCGATTTTGTCATCAACAAATTAAAACATAACTAAATTTGTATTCTTTTCGAAAGGTTTTTTGGGATGTATATATACACATCCACGTTTATTTTCTATTTAGAAATTGTTTTATCTATACATAACATCATACATATTTATTATAAGGTTAAATCCTAACTATTCTACTGCCTATCGTTACTTTTATTTTGACATTGCACAAGTCTCATGCTGATTTGACTGTCCATGGCGTTTAAACACTAAATCCCTGCCTGGATGTGTTTTAATTGATTTTAGTCTCTGATGCATGATTTTTTATTATCAATTGTTTTTGGCTTTAAACTAGCTTTCAGTAACTGCGAGTACTCTCAAATCGTACTTTCATATTAATTTGACCTCTTGACACAATTTGTAATGCTTTTTTGTTATTCAATGTTTACTTATTTCGTGGTATATCTCGTCTTACTATTTTTAATCTGTACTACCTTTGACAAGTATTTAGTATGACGAAAAAAAATTTGACTTCTGTACTCGTAATATGAATAACAAACTTATTTTGTAAAAAATGTTTCTCTGCTCCCAACAACAAAATTATTATATTCAAATTTACCTGTGTACGTTACTTTATTTAACGTCATTTTGTCCTAGGTTAAAGTTGTCTTTTAGACATTGAAACATCTTTTTTATTTATATTGTGTCATAGATCAAACTTATTCGTTCAGTGTATATTTACTTGTTTTTGATCGAGTTAAGCCATTTCAATTGATATTTTATTTGTGTCTTTTTATGTTGTAATGTTATATCACTGTTTCAGGTTAGGGCGAAGGTTGGCGCCTGTTAAAACGTTTAAACCTGCTGCATTTTTATGCACCTGTCCTAAGTCAGGAGCCTGTTGTTCAGTGGTTGTCGTTTGTTTAGACCGTTGGTTTTCCTGTTTGAATTGTTTTACACTAGTCTTTTCGGGGCCCTTTATAGCTTGCTGTTCGGTGTGAGCTAAGGCTCTGTGTTGAAGGCCGTACTTTGACCTGTAATTGTTTACTTTTTAAACATTGTGACTTGGATGGATAGTTGTCTCATTGGCACTCATACCACATCTTCTTATTTATATATATAACATCAGTTCGTCAGATATCCAAATTTTTTATTTTGTCTTAGATATTGGCATAAGGGCTTTTAACTTCTTGTAGCTCGTGCAAAACTGCAAAAACGGCAAAAAAGCTTCATTTGGAGATTTTGTTATTAATATTTAGATTTGATGAATGCTTCACCCAAACATATATCTGCTACAAGATAATTTTACAAAAATGTCCATAATCAATGCGTGAAATGGCCATTTCGGGTCATTAACGTCACTTTCGACATGTGAATTATGTCATAGTAACCTAATAAGTTACCTTTCTGCATTAAAGTGTCCAGATTTATTCACCTGGTTCATTCATCTATGAAATTACATAATGGTTAAAGGTTTGAAAGAAAATACTATTTCTGCAAATAATGGCTCTAATACTACTTCCTCCTTTTCTTTAATATGTATTTTTGTGTTTTCTAATTCCAAAAACCATTCATAAATATACCTTATACAATCAATATGCCACTACGATGAAAACACTAACGTAAACAATAAGAATATTTTCCCATATTTTAATTTACCTTATATATAGCGCATACCGCGCTTTTGCATTTAATTTCGAAAGCTCCTTGTCCTCTGGGATTCGTAAGTGTCCTAAATCTGCCTAATAATGTGAAAATATGTGAATAGAGGATGCAAGTGAACGTTTGAAATAGATAAAGGTAATATAAAACATCAGTAAAAATATAAATAGACAGAAAAAATCCAGTAGGAATCGTATGAACTCGAAATAGTGCGCGACCAGGTACATTTGCAGGGAAGGAATCTTCTACTAAACATTAATTATTTGTTAGACAAAAACAATTTCAAATTGCAAAGTCACGAATATGCCTAATTTGGCAACAATTACAGATGTGGAGTCTATGATGAAGTTATAATTTCGCCATTAATTGTCTTTACTGCTTTACATTAAGTACAGCCGTATGATAACAATGTCATATAATGAGGAAAAGAAACACGACCAAAAAGGCAACAATATAAGATGGACAAAAGTGGACATGTGGAGTTTATGATAAAGTTTTGGAGGGTTTTTTTTCTCGGCTTATTGGATATCTGTATTAGCAAAATACCATTAGAAGAGGATGGTCTTAAATATCGGGTCAATTTTGTAATAGATCTAAATTTTTGCTGAACCAAAGAGATCAAGTTTTTAAAATGAAATTAAAGAGCGGACAATATTGTCATTGTATTCTTAGTTTTAAGTTCACTTGACAATATGTGACGCAAGGACTCGCTAGAAAAAAGATGAGTGAGTAAATATACATCATCATTCTTGCATTGTACGTGACTACATATACAAACAAGGTTGCAATCCGATTTAAATATTTGACTCGACATCCAGACACTATTTTCTTGTAGTTACTTTTGTCGATTTTCATTTTTTTTTTTTTTACCTTGACTTAAGACAAAGACGCCTAAAAATCAAAAGGGGTCTTCCCCTCATTATATGTGATAATATACTTAAGATAATTGCAATTGTATATGACAATTGAATCAAGCATTCAAAACCACTTTATGGTACAAATGTTGGTGTTTCTAAATACCTTTTACATTGACCTCGGACGAAGGTATATTTCATCAGTAAATAAATGTTTAAATGTAATACGGTTTTATACATAAAATAATTCAGCGTACATCATGTATGTTAATCCACCATTTTCTACATAAGAAAACGCCAGTCCCAAGTCAGGAATATGACAGTTGTTCTCCATTCGTTTGATGTGTTTGAGCTTTTGATTTTGCCAATTGTTAAGGGACTTTCCGTTTTGAATTTTCCTTGGAGTTTGTTGTTTTACTTTTTGCAACTTTCTATGAGATCCTCTAGTGTTCCAAATTATTTGCTTGCACACGTATCTATCACAAGTTTTCCTTGGGAGCTCTTTAACTTCGTATTTGAAATTTCAACTTTTTTTCATCAGAGTGCAACTGGTGAGTCTTATGTAAATTAAACCCGCATCTGGGGTTCCAAATTATAAGCATGGTATCTTTTATGACTTTTTAAACCTTATCATAGCATTTTGTACTTACCGAATTTTGTTTTAAACCTTATCATAGCATTTTGTACTTACCGAATTTTGTTTTATACTGTACTCCTTTATAGGACCTGTTGACTCTAGCAAACCTTTACATACTTTGTAAACCTAATAAATTAATGGATTTTCTTTCATTTAATGATGTAGTAAATAAGATTTTGTAATTCAAAAACAGGAATGTATAAGTGCCTCATTGGCAATTTATTATATTACATCTCTTTATTTTTAAATTAAGGTTAACGTTAACCAGTTTTGTCTAAATAAATTTGTCATTTAGGATAAATTCCCTTGATTGTTTACTATAATTTATAGCCATTCAAGTGTCTCTGTTTGTGAAAATGGGAACCACATTTTAAAGTATTCTACATGCGTAAATGATTTTTCTATAAGCAACATATCAAATAATGTAAAAATTAAAAAAAAATTAAAATATATAATAATAAACTTAACCAGAGGAGGGACGAATTTAGCGTCACTTCATCAATTTTAAATATAAAAGCGATCGATTTGTTGATGCTTTTATAACAAATGGACTCGTTTGCATGCATGGAAATTATAGCTTTTCACATATAAATATTTATCGAAGATCAATAATCACTTTCGCATGAAATGTTTACTTTATAAAAGAAGCTGTCGCCTAATGGCAGGAATTTTTATTCGATCTCTTTTAAAGTACAAACGTTGAAACTTACATGAGTGAAAGAATACTGATCATACATTCTATGATTCGAAAGTTTCTTAAGTCTACACTCATTGTGGCATAATAAGTCGCTGAAAACGAACAATTGTCTTCTTCCGGTAAGGAGTTTCCGATTGAATGTCCTATACAACTGGTCAAATCCGACAATAAATACGTTTATCTTATGAACATAAACCCTTTATTTTGTATAAAAAGTAAAATGACAAAAATACCGAACTCCAACGGAAATTCAAAACGGAAAATCCTTTATAAAATAAAGCTTAACCTTTAAATAAACTTATTAGTTCAGGTTATCTTACCAATGTTGTAATTAGATCTTTGAATATAGTTTACATTGGCACTAATATCGATTTTGTCATCAGCAAATTAAAACATAACTAAATTTGTATTCTTTTCAAACGGAATGTTTAAAGACAAACCCACGTTCATTTTGATCTATAAAGAGGTTAAACTCCTAACTATCCTACTGTCTGTCGATACATTTATTTTTGGCATTGCACAAGTCATGTCTTCTTTGACTGTCCATGACGTTAAAATACTAAATCCCTGGGATGTGTTTTAGTTGCTTTTAGTCTCTGATGCATGATTTTTTATTATTAATTGTTTTGGCTTTTAACTAGCTGTCAGTAACTGCGAGTACTCTCAAATCGTACTTTCTTGTTTATTTGAACTGTTGATACTAATTGTAATGCTTTTTTGTTATTTAATGTTATTCAGGGTTATATCTGGTCTATATACCAGCTTTGATAAGTGTTTGGTACTAATATAAATTTCCACTTCGTACTATGAACATCAAAATTATTTATTTTGTTAAAATATTTCCTTTCCCTATTGTAACTGTACACGTATACCTAACAACAAACTTATTTTCATTTACCTGTGTTTAAAGTTATTGCAAATGGCTGATATTTTGTTCGAGCATATTGTTTTCTTAAATTGTTTAACATTTCATACCGATATAACATGTTACTTTTATTATTCTTCCTTAGTTTATTTATTTTGAATTTACATTGTATCATAGGTCAAATTTATTTGTTCAGTGTATGTTCAATGGTGTTAATATGTCCTTTGATTGAGTTAAGCTATTTCAGTTGATATTTTATAGTGTGTCTTTCTATGTTGTGATGTTATACTATTGTTTCAGAAAAAAGGGTGAAGGTTTGGTACCATTAAAACGTTTAAACCCGCTGCATTTGTTTGCTCCTGTACTAAGTCAGGAATCTGATGTTCAGTAGTTGTCGTTTGTTGATGTGGTTCATAAGTGTTTCTCGTTTCTCGTTTTTATATAGATTAGACCGTTGGTTTTCCCGTTTGAATGGTTTTACACTAGTAATTTTTGGGGTCCTTTATAGCTTACTGTTCGGTGTGAGCCTAGGCTCCGTGTTGAAGACCGTACTTTGACCTATAATGGTTTACTTTTATAAATTTTGACTCGGATGGAGAGTTGTCTCATTGGCACTCATACCACATCTTCTTATATCTACTTAAACACATCAATCGAATGGAAAACAACTGTCATATTCCTGACTATGTATATGTCAGTTATCATGGTTATATTTAAGATAAAATGAAAATTATGCAATCCGAAAAACCACGTAGAATAGCTTTTAATTTTGTATTGTGCCAATTATTTGTGTATTGAACTTGGGAATTGTTTACTTACAACAAATTATGTCCAAGATTAGACAGCCTACGTTCTCTCTTGTGTTTCTTGATTTTGTGCACTGACAATTGACAAATGTGTCTAGTTTGTTACCAGTAGTTACTAAACATTGTCAATTAAAATCGACAAATGGGTATTCAACGAATATCGAAGCCGAAGTAGAACGAAACTTGCTAGCCTCTTTTAATTAGCAGTTCAAGTTCGGGATAAATATGTATATTTCCGGCAAATAAGGATATTTATCAAATTCGTTCATTATGTATACATGTATTTTAGATTGCATAATCATTACTACTGTATATAACTTCTATGTTTATAATCCCATTCAACACATTTCGAGTGTCCAGCTGATGGACTCACCACATATTACTTGTAATTAATGACACATCATCACTGCGACTAATCAATATTATAAGATAAATATGCGTCCCCAGTGCAGAATGTCGTTCCTCCTCTGGAACTCCCTTTGAGCTGCTACGCTTGAGTAAATAAGTTCGGAGTGACCAATTCTTAAGGTGGATTGGGGCTCTTAATTAAATTCGATAGAATTTTTTACTAATTTGTTAAAATGTAGTTTTTATAATTTTTTTTCCAAAATATAATGAAAGTATGGGTCACCGGAACTTTTTTCACGCTACAGGTTGTGCAAAATTGTCAGATTGTGTATAGATTATGCATGGAAAATCCAATTTTGTGTGATAAAAAGAAAACTACACCATAGAATTTTAAGATAAAATGTGAGAAGATAGCTCTTACAACATGCTTTCAGATAAGGAAAAGAAAAAATGGGGTCACCGGACTTGTTTTCTTGCAACATATTAAAATAGGTTAATTTACAACACTTTCTATTATAAAAAATTACTTAATTTTCTATATTAACATGAAAAGTCTTACACATGAATGACATACTACTCTCAAAATTTGCACATTTCATAAAAGATCTAGAGCAATTGTTATCTGCTACTTCAAAATCCAAGATGGAGGAAGACACCCCAGCCACATTAAACATATTAGAGCAATAAATTTATTAGACGTTATTGAAATGGAAAACACGTCTGAGATTACGTTTACGTTTCGGAATTCAACCTTTGTATATATATATATACAGTTTTCAAAATAAAGATTGATACGCAATCACTACATTAATGAGGAATTTTCATTTGCCATAGATATTAATTTATATTCCCCTAGGAAGTATACAAGAAGTAAATGTTTCAACATACCATATCTAGATAGACACAACTTGTTCTTTTCTTGTTTTTCCAAAGAATACCAGACCATTCTTGTCTCGACCAGTATATTCTAAACCCTGCTTCAAACAGCTTTCTTAAGTGTTTCAGTGCTGACAAGTATTCGATTCCAGACAAAGGATCTCCATAACTAATCCGAATAGACAGCTGTTGTATTTCATCAAGCATTCCACTTTTTATCACGTGATCAACTATTCTCTCAGTGAGGTTACCCACATCAATTATAAGGATACCCTGACCATTCTATCGATATTGAAAAAAACAGGTATTTTAAATGTTAATGATTTAGCTTATAATCATAAAGTGAATGCCTTACAGACAATTGGACATATCATATATTGTAAAAACCTTGTAATATAAAACAAATATTTACAATTAGTTGAAGGTCAAATAACAACGATTTAGACAAGACAAATTAAACTATTGATCTGTTTTGTTTCAAACATTCATAAAAAAGGAATTTCGAAATAATATTTCGCTTTTATCGGTCAGTTTGGTTCAATTTATGTCGAAATAAGTTTAAAAAAGATATCGCTGATGTGTTATTGGCTTGCAAGTCAATAATTTAACCATGATTGAATCCGTATTCATGCGACCTTCAATTTGTTCTTTAGCAGGAAATGGGTTACGCCTGTGCATTTTCTGTTATAAAAAAAAAGAATGTCATCATTGAAAAGTGAAACAAAAGAGCAACCTGGAAAAACCATTTCGATGACTGATTCGTCCCGCAAAAAAGGATTAATGTACAGGTAAATTAAGGCGACAGTAGTTTACCGATGTTCAAATCTGGTGAATCGATTATGAAGAGGCAAATCAAGGTAACAAACATCAACTGAGGGAACCGCATTAATTCCTAAAGGAGAGAGACCGGTTGCGTCGACAATGTAATTGTCTCCTGCTATCTATGCAAAACGAATGAGTATGGATTTGATATCTAAGGTGGGCAAACATGACATATTTATAAGTCGTAGTTGGCTTTGAACTAACTTTCAGTACTCTTAGATCGGTAGTTTATTTGTTTGGTGATTTTTGTCATTTTGATTGTTTGTTTGTTTGTTCTTTTTTTTTTTTTTTTTTTGCTTCGTGACAATCTGATAGGGGAGTGTTGAGCACTCGATATCTTGTTTAACCCCGCCGTTACTTTATGTGCCTGTCCAAAGTCAGGAACCTCTGATTCTTTTTGTTGTCGTCGGTTTCTGTGTGTCATTTTTTGTTTTTCGTTTATTGATTGTTCTCCTCTGTTTATATTATTTTGTGTTACATTTTTCTATTTTCTCTCAATTTTTCGAATTAATTTTTATGTGTTCTTCGTACCTTATGACAAATAGAATGGTTGGTCATTTTGTGCTGAGTTGTTGTCCGTTTATTTCGTTTGTGGTTTGAATTCTGTATTTTCGGTACATTTCACATATGTCTTATTTGTCAGTTTAGTCGTGTTACTCGTGGTTCGTCTACAGAGTTTTTGTTTTATGCTGTTTGTTTGCATGTGTGTTTACTGTTTGGTCTGACAATAATCTTGCTTTATATTACAGTTATTTTATTTTTATTTTCTATATGTATGTAAAAGTTAAGATAAAAAATCAGCTACTTCAATTATATGATTTTAAGTATAAAGCAACTATATGCACAGGATTGTTTTTGTTTATACACAGTTTTGATTTAGAAGAAAAACCGACATGATTAGAAAATGCAAATAACAACACCATTACAAACACAAGTCCATTTTATTATTCTTGTCATGGTTAGAAAAGACATAAAATAACAGCATTACAAACTCAATCCCAATTTAATATGCTTGTACGTGTCTATGATTAAAACAAATCTATTTTATTTTTAGAAATTTACCTGTGATAATATAAACCTTTTCTGACGTTGATCTATTGATGTGACGCGTAGTTTATATTTGTGGTGTTCTGGTGTGCTGTCATAAAATTCATGGGTGGTGTCCGCCGTTACTCAGCGGTTTACATGTTGTAATGTACTATTATATTAATTATTTATGTATTTCTCTGCGCTGAGTGTTCTTGCGTTTGTTTGTACTGTATTCCTGTTACGTAGTGTTGTCATTTTAGCGGTATTTTTAACATTGCCATATAAGCATGGGGTTTTGCTAGCTATAAAACCAGGTTCAACCCACCATTTTTTCTAATAATGTCTTGTACCAAGTCAGGAATATGGCAGTTGTTATCAGAAAGTCCGTTTCTATGCATGTTGGCGTTTGCGTTTGTTGTAGTTCAGTGTATCTGTTGTTCCGTTGTTTTCCTCTTGTAGTTGATGTGTTTCTCTCGATTTTAGTTTGTTATCCGGATTTGCTTTTAATCAAATTATGACTATTGAACAGCGGTATACTACTGTTGCCTTTATTTATATTTACGCTGATAATTAACATTCATGAATGTACAATACAACAAAAGAGAATTGAATCATAAAATTATCATCATAATGCAAGAAATTTGGGGAGGATGCAGTGTTACTAACTGCTTCCATCCGTACTTTTGTTCTAGTTAATCTAATTTCCTATTGAAACTATACCCAAATGATTAACCATATCACATGTCAATATCTAGTAGAGAAATGAAAATTGGTTTGATGTAGTGTTGTGATCTTACACGGGTTTTTCACTAAACACATTTATAATTTCATTGTAAAAGTTAATAAGTGAAGATATACTAGTATATTTTCGTACAATTATATCTTTTGATAAAAATAAACTGCTGATATACTGTAAATTTATGAAACAGTGGAGCAGGCTGCATTTGATGGGCTGTTATGATTATTTCTAGTTAACAGAAAGACAGGTCGTATCTATGTAAATAAAAAGGAACAAAGGCAAAATTTTATTGCCAACTTGCAAATGTTGTTTTCTACCTGTTGTAATTAATGATCAGAAATCAAAATAACATTTAGTATATTCTTGCATTCTGAGAGGATGCATATCATTCTGGCCTACATCTCACCTCATTTCAACAATTAACATATATAAAAATGTATTCGCATTGCAAGTATAGAGCACATGATTTCATAAAAATGATAATATTCAGTGCTCTTTTGAATTTTGAAAGCAGACATTTAGTAAGGGCAGGTCGGAAACAGGTATTTGCTCTTTATTCTTTGTATGTCATTGTCATGATGAGGAACACATTTTTTTGTACATTTGTTCTTACATTGTTTTACAGATTGACATTGTTTACTGATATCTGAATATTATAAAACCATACTCTAAAACCAGTACCTGGTCTTCTTTTCTTCGATTGTGACCTTAAGGAATAAACTGTACTAACGATGATTGAAATGAAGGATGTAAAAAGTGGAGCAGGAAGATTGGGAACATTTTTTATTTGTTGTTAAGGAGTTATGGCCCTTAATTGCTTAAACAATTATACTTTTAATTTCTTTTTATGTTTGGTTTGCTGTCATGTTAACAGCCTCTTGTTCTGTGTGAAGCGAAATATTTTTTTAATACTGACCGGCCATAATGCTCTCTTTATATTCTTGATGAGAAAGTCACTATCAAAACAAAAATTGGTATCATTCTATAACTATCATATTTAAATTTACCTGTGTACGTTATTTTTTTAACGCCATTTTGTGCCAGGTTAGAGTTGTCTTTTTGACATTGTTTTACATCCCATTTTTCTTATTAATATTGTATTTATGTTGTGTCACAGATCAAATTTATTCGTTCGGTGCATGTTGACTTGTTTTTTGTTAATATGTCTTTTTGATCGAGTTAAGCCATTTCAATTGATATTTTACAGTATGTCTTTCTATGTTGTAATGTTACACTACTGTTTCAGGTTAGGATGAAGGTTGGCGCCTGTTAAAACGTTTTAACCTGCTGCATTTGTTTGCACCTGTTCTAAGTCAGGAGCCTGTTTTTCTTTGGTTGTCGCTTGTTGATGTGGTCCATAAGTGTTTCTCGTTTCTCGTCTATTATATAGATTAGACCGTTGGTTTTCCTGTTTGAATTGTTTTATACTAGTCATTTTAGGGCCCTTTATAGCTTGCTGTTCGGTGTGAGACAAGGCTCCGTGTTGAAGACCGTACTTTAACCTATAATTGTTTACTTTTTACACATTGTGACTTGGATGGAGAGTTGTCTCATTGGCACTCATACCACATCTCCTTATTTCTATATAAGTATTTAGTAAGCTGGCAAAACTTTACCGATTCCTCTTTTACTGCATAGCTCCATGCATCAAGTTTTGTGGGCTGATCATCATTAATGTTATTTTCCTTGTTTGAAAGATATATTTCATCAGTTCCAGTCTTTTTTCTAAAATAAAGAAATATGTATGTATATGTGTGTGCGTGCTTGACCATCGTATTAACCAATAAATAAGTTTAGAATTAAGTACGATAACATTTTATTCTGCTCATGCTACTTGCGGATATATATGTGTTCTGACGCGTAGGTGGCTTTAGCTTTTTCCGTGCATTATTTGTGTAATGACAAAATGAAATTTTAATACTTTTTTTTGAAAACAGTTTGTGTATACATATCGTAGCTTGTACTTTTCTCAAGGGATTGAAACCACAACAAAGACGTATTTATTGTTACGTAAACTGCTTAGTCAGATTTTAATTGAATATACAGGTATTTCGATAATGTTAGTTCCGAATAGATTTATTTTACTTTTTATCCTTAAAAACTCGATAAACACAAGTAGAGAATTTCTGCTGCTTTTGTACTAGTTTTCTAGGTTAAATCTAGAATATTTATTTTGCGTTCGATAGCGACTTGTAAATCATTTATAATGGTAATTTCTATGGTAATTTCCTTGAATAAGACCACAACAATTTACCAATCCGCTACTGTACAATGCTTTACTAAAGGAAATGTATCATCAGTGAATTAACCAAGATTACTAGTAACACGATAGGGGTTACAAGTTGCTCATGAACACTTGCTTACCCTTTCGAAAGATACGAGTTCAACCCCGACGTTTGAAGCGTAAATTTCCAAGTTATTTTATCGAAACGGAGGTTGGTTATAATATTTACATATAACAACAGACATGACATGACATTTCATTTTGATTTGATTAATTCACCGTTTTTTGATATGTGTGCTATACACCAAATTCTGTTAAGATATCCAATCGCACTATGTATTTTGCATTTACAAATTTTATTTGTATAATGCGTTTTGTACTTTGGCAAACAAGTTTAGTTTAATTGTTTTGAAAATAACGAAAGTACGATCCGCGCAAATTCTTCTCCGAATTTAAGAATACCTATGTCACGTGCGTGTGGCGTTTTGTAGGAATGGTATCGCACATTATTCTTTTGTGTGTTGTCGTAAATTTGTCTGCATTGAGTTATATAAGGCTTATACACTATTTGTACAAACAGAAGCTTCAAGTTTTAATGGCATTTAATAAAAATCTAATAGCCGTCCTGAACTTGATGTGATGCTAATTTGACGGTTTAACCAATAATTATTTCTAACTGACTTCAATGTGTGGGTTACTTTTTCTTTAATCGTAGTAAATTTAAATTGTGGTGACTTGATTTTAGATTTTATGCAGTTATGATAATATTCTTATTCATATCAGCTGTAATGATGGCAAAACTTATAAGTGAATAAATAAATAATGTACCTTGGTTTGTGTCTTTGAACGTTGATCTTATAAGTCATGTTGATACTTTGGACATTTTCATAATCATTTACTGTGCTATAAAATAAACAGTGTGTTATATTTTCCCATTGCTTTCAATCAATAAAAGCATGTTTTGTTTTACATATTTCAACATTACGATACTGACAGTTTCTTGCAATACTTTGCACTTCTCTTATTCTAAATTGGTAACCAGAATTTGATCAGGATATCTGTCAAGATAAAGATTATAAAAGATTTAAAAGATTTCATAAGACATTTAGGCGCGGCAAGTAATTCATCGCAAAGGAGTTAACATGCCAAAGGATAATTCTGAAACCAAAAAGACAAAAAACGGCATACAAAACACATCATAGAAAACAAGAGACTGAGCAACACGAACCCCCAAAAAACGAGGGTGATATCAGGTGCTCCGGAATGTAAAGCAAATCCTGCTCTAATTGTGGCACCCGTCGATGATATTCTCCTTAGAGTTTTTCCCTTAAGATATTGTTTTCTTCAATTATTCTCAGCGAGTACAGCCTTATGCTATATATTTATAAGATTTTGAAAAAATCCTGCAGAATATAGAATAAGAAATATCCCCGTGATAGAATAAACTCATCATAGCATGTTCCCTTCTTTTACATAATGTGAACGATTCGGTGAAGTATTAACACCTCTCTTTGTCGTTTATTTTAATTAGTATGAAAGACATTCTTGCAAAATTTGGTTGAACTAACTTTAATAATAGGTGCTCATTTTTGATAAGTGCAAATTTATCCACCTAATATAGCCTGCAAATCAAGTACATGTAGTAATATATATATATTTGAAAAACCATAGACAGTTACGGATTATATCTTCTCAAACAATGTTGTACATTATGTTTTTGTACTTTATATAATAAAATTACCGGTACCAAATAACTACACCATCTGCGAATTTCAAATGATTTCCAAAATTGTATCAGAGAAAATTAAAAAAAAAAAACATGTCCGTTCTTTATACTTGTATCGAAGCTGGTGAAGCCGGCCACTAACAGTCTACCTACTCATTAGAAGTAGTTACAATAATTGTAGCACTTTTACTGCATAAGATTTCGATAATGTATATCTCTTTAGTGTTATAAGATACCATTATACTTTCTGTAGAAATATTCTTTGAAAATTAAATTCGATATGTGCTATAGATTCAAAATAAATTATATCATTAAAGGTGTTCGATTGACTGATAGTCTATACAGCTGTTGTAAATAGCTTTCGATCAAAACCATGAGCACGTGTGTAGGCTGAGCTCACCGTATTTGATGGCCACATCCACAAAACTGTTTTAAGAATAATATTTGAAGTACAATCTGAAGTATAAAAGTTTATAGTTTAAGACATAGTGCAACCTCTTCGGTTCACCAATTTAACATTAAGTTAAGTTATTGCATGCTAGTCATTTCTTTACTAATTCCTTCGTTGAAAACCGAATTATTGACTTAATTCGAATCGGATTTTGCAAAACAATTTTTCAAATAATCCAAACTGAATGATAAAAAGTAAGCATAAAAACTACACTGTTCATGCCGAAAAACGGAGTCATACTTCTTAATTCAAACTTGTTGATGAAAAGCCAAGCACAAAGACAAGTTTTCTAATTTAGTTTAAATAATCTTGAACACATGTTCAATTAATTGTATCATCAAGTATAATATTCTTTTCCGAAAATGGTTGAATTTTTCCCTATCTTTTGTTTTACAATATAATTGATTGTGTTATACATCCTTCACGACGTATATTTTAATATGTATCGCCTAAAAGAGGGAGGTTTACAGTAATGTATGCACATTTCCGTCCTTTTGTTTGCCCTTTACTAGTTTGGTTTCCCGATAATAATTAAAGTATTGCATGACTAATTTTTTTTTTTACATGATGCCATGGACCATAAACTAATAAACTCGATTTTGATGATTTTGACATGTACCTTTCAAAAGTTATGCCTTTAGTTACCGTTTTTGTTTTTTTTTTTTTTTTCGGGTGATAATTAAATTACCATTTGAACAAAGTCTTTTGAAATTTGTAGACCAATGTCATTGATCATAGAATATCAGTCAAATTTGATATTTGCGATGGTTTTGACATTTATCGTTTAATAGTTATACACTTATTTATCTTAAAGTTTTTATAATTATTTCCAGGTGATAATGAAAGTACTGTTTGACAAAATCTATTTCGAGTTTAACAAAATGTTATTACATATAAAGTGCAGGTCAAGTTCAATTTGAATTTTGTTTTTTTTTTTTTTTTTTTTGTAAAAGGGGTTATCTGCAAGCGGGTTTATCCGAGACCAAAAGATTGCCCAGTTCTTGTTTATTTTATGTATAATTTCTTTATCTCTTTTCATAACGACCCGAAGCCTTATCTACTGGGAAGTTGACATTTTTAAGCTTATATATCCACAAATGAGCTAATTATTTCATAAGACATAAATCAAAACAATAGAAATTGTGTCTCGTAGGCTGTCTTTTAATTTTTGGTATTTTCCTTATTAAGGCAAACAAAAGTTAACCGCTAACGACAAATACTTGAGAACGAATGAAAACCCTTCATCAGAGTGATTTTTTGGCTATCTTTCGTACGTCAAAAATAATAGGTTTTTCTTGGTTTATGGCTTTGCAGATGACAGATTTTATAAACATATTTTTTTCTTTATCTAAATGAGGGTAAAATTATTTAGTGAATATAACATGGCTTTTAGTTTTATACCTCAGCACATGGACAACTGTTTTACCGTTAGGCTTATAACATCCATCTGTACAAATATTCCACCCGTTCTTTAGTGATCCATGTCGACTTCGTTTAGCGCAAAAAAATTGTATTGTTGTTGTTATTCTATAATAAATAATAAAATGTGTTTATAAACAAACAGAGGAAAATTAAGTAAGAGAGGAGACAATAAAATAACTCATATATAAGTATTCACTTTAAGAATTTAAGTTTTATCAATGATAAATGTTCCCGTATGACATTTTAAGTGAATCTGATATGACATAGTAGACATATTTGTGTTGTTAGTATGACACAATTCAAGAAACTCTTCCAATTATTTTTTTTTTTTTTTTTTGTGTGTTTTCAAACACCAGATGAAAAAAAAAATCTACAGATGAAATGATGAAATAACACATCGGCCGCATCTCAAGTCAAAATACATGACACCAAAAGTCGTCCCTCCAGTGAAGAAAATTCAATATCCGTAATGCTGCTAGAAACATTACATTAATAAAAAAATCCTGTTTACAATAAGGACTACTTACTGAAAGAATGGCAGTAATATAATAATAAAAACTACCAAAATGTTTTGCTATATAAATTCGTCATTCGGTTTATCTGTTGTAACGTTGTAAAATATTAAGACTTATATGATAATAGAATTATTGATGGGGCTGCATTGTACTAATGTAAATATAATCATCTGAATCGGTTTATGGAATTTGAACATCGGTATACTACTGTAGTCTAAGTATATATACCTAGATGAGGGAGACAAGTGAAGGCAGTACTCGACTAACAAAAGTTCTTTTTTTTTATAAGAAGCCTAGCTGGCTGAGAAGTCATGGCACATGACACAGTACAGGCAGTGTTGCCTTGATGTCATATAAGCATGAATTTATATTCAGCTGAGGGAAAACAAAATATCAGACGAGGTATGTTTCTGTGTGTATTTAGCCCTGCCTAGATCTAGATTAACTTATGGGCAATTTTTGTCGGGACTATATATATTTATATTGCTTCACAATCTAGTTTTCAAAATAACAAACACATAAAGACAGCCACCGATTAGGTTCCTGACATAAAATAAGAACACCAACATGTGGCGAGGTAATATTTGTTCTTTTTTACAATTAGCCCACTCTTTTAATCTCGACCAGTTTAGTGGCAAATGGCAAACAGATAATAAAAATACAATATAGAAACAAAACAATAATAAGCAATATGTATCACAGATTGATCGCAGCTTATGAATGAAGCTCACTTTGTAAAGCTACTCATATGCAATCTCACACTTCATAATTGTTCTCATAGTTCTTTCACCCAACTAGATACAAACATTAATACTCGATGTACTTATTGATTAATGAAATAATACAAGATAATCATACTGGTTTGTATTTCCAGGTAATAACTGTACGTACCTTTGATATAGACAATCAATAACTTTTTGGGGTAATGTTGTCAAAATATGGTCAGATGGAATGAAGAAAGTACCATCGAAAGTTCGGTATTGTTCAATCTAAAACCAATAAATTAATTTTAGTTCAAACACGTTACACTATATCACAGAAAACAATGTTACATTCGTTTATGATCAAAATCTGAATAAACTATACTATTTCCATTACAAACAATATTTTGGTATTACTTGAATGACTCATATCAAACAGGCTTTTTGTTGGTTGATACAAAAACAACACATTTTCTTGAAGTAAGTAATTTGTTTAGTTTTCAGTCTTAGTGTTCTTTTAGAACGATTTTGTATAAAGCTATTTTCGAAGTATTATACGATAATCAACCAGATTGGTTAACTTCTTTAAAAAGAAACAGATGATTTGTCCAGCTTTCTATTATCTACATCATTATTTTGGAATAAGGAAATATGGGGATCATTTTAAAGTCATAATTTGTTTATGTATATATTTTGCACCTTTAAAAGAAACTTTACATCGGTCTTTTTGTCGAACAAGGCCACAATGATCATACATAAAACTCGAATTATAACAGTTGTTTTGATATGGATTGCCATATTCACTAAAAACTCACTGGAATTATTCGATCTCGCTTTATCTGTAAATCAGGAAGAAATGACAATTGAACTAGGTTGACAAGCATTTCACCTGCTTTTTGGCATATTTTTAGTGATATATTGCCCATGTATTGTTATAGGGTCTAATAATAAAATTACATAAGTATCCGCCGTATTTTACTTTAAAGCTGATTGTCGTAGTTGTTCATCTATTCGTTTGGGGTGTACTGTTTGTGGATCAGTGGGGTTGAGTTTTTCTGGCATTTTTTAATGACAGTGTTTCTAAAATAATAATAGCAAGTTTTGTGTTTAATGTATAAATATCTTTCTATTAATTGAGGGATGGAAAAGCTCGACTCAATTAACGGAGAACTCTTCCAACTCTTCCAACTTGCAAATCCATATTAAGGTACATGTAAAGTTCAAATTTCAGTATTTTATTTGAGAATATTTAATGCACCTGAGATCACCCCCAGTTTTTGGTGGGATTCGTGTTGCTTATTCTTTGGTTTTCTATTTTGTGTCATCTGTACTATTATTTGTCTGTTTGTCTTTGTATTTTTGGCCATGGCGTTGTCAGTTTGTTTTTCGATCTATGAGTTTGACTGTCCCTCTGGTATCTTTCGTCCCTCTTTTAATGAAAAATTAATGCTTATAGCAATTGACATGAATAATATCATATAAGACCCTATCAAGAACTTCGGTCGCTGAGGAAAATGACAAAAGAAATATCACTAAGACCCTATCAGTAACTCCTGTCGCAGAGGCAGAGGACAAAAGTATGATAAAAGACCTCTGGTCTTTCTAGCTTCGGTCGATATTTGATGAAGATTAGTTTTATATATATATTTATTTATTATATGAAAAGCAAACTAGGGATCACTGATGTTTAGAAATGTAGTCATCCCTTGGTATCCTTTCAACGGCAGTAAAACTCTTGCCAAAGTTGGGCGTCTGTTTTGGCTGTACGGAATGTATAAATCTAATAGATATAAGAAGATAATGCCTCGTTTAGCGAGAGTGTCTCGCTTTATGCGCACACGTTTAAACATGTTTATACATGATCTCGTCCTTAACATGCACCTACCAATGTCAAAACAAGCAGTGGCTATTCTTCCGGACATCCAAGAAAATAGTAAAATATGTCTATGTTTCCGGCTAGCAGGAACATAGGTTATTCTTCGGACCATCAAGAATAATAGCTTTTCTATGTTGTTAGGGTATTTTTGCGGCCATACATAACAATGAATAATGTAAATGTGGTTGGTTAAGTGGTTATTGTAGCATCCAGTGGAGAAAGTAGTAGCAAAAAAACCTCCAGTGCAAACACTGAGAATTGTAACTATCAAATTTTTTGCTTGTTCTCCGCGAGGACAATGCTGATTACAAGCTTCAGATAAAACATTCTGGGAAATAGTAATAAAAAACAGAATTTCCATGAGAATAAACTCCTCACGTACTAACTTTAATATTTTTTTTTCCTACTGGCTGTATACTTCTTTAGAACAAGCTGGTTCTCCGTATATATCAGTAGAAAGTCAAGAAAGATCTCAAAAAAAAGAATATCCCAAAAACAAACATTGATATGCTGCAAAGACATTTTTGAATTTAAAGGGGCATTAGCTACGATTTAGACAATTTTTTTTAAAACGATTCTTTTTGTTTCAAGCAATAATAAAAGTGGAACTTTGAAATAATATTTCGTTATAAGTAGTCAGTTTGGCCCAAAATTGTCAAAATAAGCTCAAAAACATCGCTGATATACTTATGACTTGCAAGTCTATGATTTAATCTCATTCAATCCGTATTCGTGTGACCTTCAATTTAATTCCTCACCTGGAGTTTTTTACGCATGTGTTCATCTATTAAAAGGAAAAGAATTTTAACGTGAAACAAGGATGAACCATTTGGTTGACTGATTATATCCACAAAACATTATTCGTATACAGGTAAAAATAAAGACAAACATACTTTTTTAACCTATAATATGATATCAAACATACCTAGAAAAATCCAATTTCCTGTGGTTACTGTCTATTTATATCTATATTTATGTTTATTTCGGATTATATGACCGTCAGCAGTTTTCGGGGGTTATTTCGATTGTTAATTAGATGACATCTAGACTAAAATACACACGAAATGCTGATACATATTATCGAGTCCATGCATTGTTAATTGTTTGTTTTAGACTTTTTGTAATTTGGATACGTTTTAGTATGTTCTAAACTAAATATGAGAATTTGAGTCAAATCGGTGAACATGAATTTAACAGCTAATACCCCTTTAAGTCACTAGGCAAAACAATTGTACAAAGTAGTTTCCATTTTCTAAAACAAATCAAGATGCGAATGCAATTGCCCCATAGTATATAGCATCATCAGATTTTTCTCTTACTTTTAAAGTAATGGGGCCAAAAATGGCTAGCCCCTTTTTATGTTCTATCTATAAATTTCCTGAAAGTTAAGGAGTCCTAAAAAAAACTTATGTTCAAATGAAGGCGTCAAATGATTTTGCAAATTTTCTTATTGAAATTTTTGACCGCACATCTAAACTGCCCCCAAAGTAAGATTGTGCTTTTAATAGGAAAAGCAAATTATTTTTTATTGAGAAAATGTATAAAACAGAATAAAATTTTAAAAGGGGGGGGATTCCCTGCAGGCACACTTTGTTGAATCAACGTTGAATCTTTGTTGATTTCAGGTTATACATTGATCAACAAATATTCAACATTGATTCAACGTTGACAATTCAACGTTGAAATTAGAACATTGTTTCAACGTTGAATTAACATTGTGTTGAAACACCAACATTGAATCAACGTTGGCTAAACAAATACATGGATACCAGAATTGTCAAAAAAGAAGTATTGGGCACATCACAATTCTTTTTAAATTGACAACGATATTCACATAAAATAGAATATTCAATAGATTTTATTTTATCATTAATTGTCGTGGTGATTATAGAATTATATATAAAACAATCGCAGTGTATATCAGTATAAATTAATCATGAACTTTGCACCCCAAATAATAGAAATTCCCAAATTTCACCCCACTCCAAAACATAATGAATTAATAGAACCAGCTTGCATACAGAATCATACAGTAAATATAAATATTTGTGAATAACCCCTTCCCCTAAAAATATGCCCCCCTTTTTCCGTGCCTGCTGATGTCAAATATCTTGATTTCATTCCTTTTTTTTTCTTTTCTATTCTTTTTAACAATCTAAAGAGAAAGACGTATACATCAGTACATAAACAATGGTTGATAACTTGTAATATAAACAACCGATAGATCTATTGGAATAGTGATTTAAATTTTCGCGGCATTTTTAACATTTCTATTTTAAGACAAATTCAGATATGCGCATGCGCAATTGTTTTGTTGCCAAAGTTTGAATATCCGCTTTCGAGACCACAAGGTGATTCTACAGAGTTTTATCAATATCTTTCCTGTATACAGCTTTTATATTTTATCGTAAGTATATATAAATTGTTGTGATTACAGTAAATACAGTATCGTATTTTAGAAATGTGAGCATATCATGTTGTTATGAAAACTGTACTGAAAAGTTGAAATTTTACACGAGGAAAAGGGGGATGTTTAGCATGTTACCATTCCCGATTTACCTTGCAACGTCTCATGAATTTTTATCATTTACTATTTGAATTCATCATATGATTGAATCAAAAGTAAAAGAAATTTTATTTATTTACCTGTTCAATTCAGTTACACGAAATCTCATAAAAAGGGGGGCTTGAGTTGTTTACAAAATTGGGATGGAAAGGTCAGACGCTATATGGCTCACCAAGTTGGACCTTTAATATTTTACTGTCAAAATTGAAGTAGTGTTTTGACAAGGTAATCAAAGGTGAAGGGTATATCATATATGAGGGTGGTAAAGAGTTATTTGCGTTCAACGTTTTTGGCCTTTTTTTTTCTCATTTTCTTGTCATTGGTTCGACATGCGTTATTTGTGTTTCCCCTTATTTATTTTTCTGTGTTTCGTGTTGGTACTCTTAATTTCTCATGCTTGTCCCACATTTGATAAAAAAGTAAACCGGGACTAAATTCCAAGTCAGTCTGGATTTTTTAATTATGTGTTCCCAGGATATTAATTGCTATCAAGTTATGAATAATTTTTTTTCAAATCTGATGCAACTAGCGGACGCGAAAAGGTGACCGCAGGATCTTCATGTCCATTATCATGACTGTGTGTATGTGATCTCCAAGAACGACTGAGTAATAACTTCTAGTACTTTTCCCTTAATATTTACGATTTTATTTCTCGTGCTTCGTAACAAGTTCGATTATCCCAATTTTTATTTTCCGTGCAGCGTTTTTGGGATTTTTATTTCATGTGTTTTCGTGTTAAGAACCCCCCTTTACAACCCTCGTATATGTCAATCAGACAGATATCATTGCAGCACGAGTTCTTATGCTTTTGATTTATACTTTAAATATCATCATTATGAAGTTATTAATAGTTAAATGTGTTGAACAGTATTAAACTTGACAGTGTTATAACTTTTGATTTTGTAGATGTCATCATGAAGACCTATGGAATCACAGAACAACAAAACTTTTAGTGTCTGACCAAACAACAACCTTTCTAAAATGGGCTCCAAAAAGACAGGGTTGGAGAAGAAAGAAGTTGAAGTTTTCACTATTAGTATTAATAAATAAATTTATTTTAATTTTATCGTATTGAATATTTCTCTATAATCAGTGGTTGGACATTAGAATACGTGGAGTAGGAACAGCAAACTTTGTTTTATATCTTGATCACTCAGATATTTAGAATAGACATTGGGCAAAAAATATGTGTGTCAAGGGTGTGTGCTTTCAAAAATAAAGATAGTTCAATATTGGAAATATTTTTTTATTTTTTTGCTGATTTTTTCAATATTTCTCTTGGATGATAATTTGTGTTTTTATATGCATATCGTTAAATGTAAAAAAAATCTTGGGGGGTTAAATTATGGTTCGTAGGAAAGCCCTAAACACACATATTTGTTATTCAGTTGATTTGTTGTTGGCATCATCATAGTCAAGCCATGCTCTTATCACAAGAATGTGGTCTCTCAGTTTTATTGTTGAAAATTCTTCTAAGAGTAATTTACAGTCAATACAGTCTTCAACAATGAGCAAAAGCCCACACCATGTCAAATATGACCAGGCAATGATATTATTTAAAGTTCAATTTTTTTCTGAGATTAATTTCTATACTTTGGTCTGATGGAGCAGTTATTGGATAAAGTGTCCTGCGGCAGAATGTTGCTATGACATTTAGCATGTAGAGGGCCTTGAGAAGATACTAGCTTAAATATTGCTACAGTATGAAATTATGGAATGCAACACACAGAAAATACAGGATGAATTTAACTTAAGTTTTAGGTGGAAACACAGTTGAACACAACCACTAACCAATTTTGATTCCGTGTTGAATATGGTATTCACCCTGAATTCAATCTGAATTCAAGGTAAGTTATTGGTTTAAACAATGTTGAAGCAACCATTATTCAATATTGATTCAAAGTTGAATATCAACGTTGATTCAACATAGGATTTCAACGTTGATACAAATTTGCAAAATCTAATAATAATTCAACATTGATTCAATATAGAAAATAAACATTGATTCAATGTTAAATCAATGTTGTGTGCCTGCTGGGTTATTACCCAAGGATATCTGTGCATGTGCCTAGATCTCTGTTATAGTAGAACTTACAAATCATGCAGCCTAGTACATTTTTATTTCACGTTATATTTATCTTTTATGTGCACACGATATTGTTTTGGATTCTCTCCTATAAGATAAGTTGTTACAACAATCTCGTTCTCTCTCATTTTCTTCAGGACATCTTCAAATATAATTCACGATATCCAATTTTCAAAAGGTCCAATGCAAACGTGCTTTTTTAATCCGATACCTCATCCGGAATACATTTGGCCACATGATACTGCTGCTGGTATCAAGTATTTGAGCACGTGCAAATGGATGGCCGGAATAAGTAAATTAATAAATAGTAAATAATAGAGATTTTACCTATTCTTCTAGCTAGCCGAGGAAATAGACACTTTGTTTAATAGTTGCCATTGGACGTAAAACAATCACTAATCAATCAATAGTATATGAAAATAACACTTTAAAATCTACTGCGTCCGAACGTTTTTTTTTTGGATGAACCTCCATCAAGGTCGCTTAAAAACAAGAAAATTAAAAGCCGGAAAGTGTCAATACTTGAGGAGCAACATAACCACAAGAGACATAAAAGAGAACATAGATTAAAGAATCTAATAATAATAAAAAGTCGAAATCTACCAAAACTTAGCATCAGAAATTCAAGAAATCTATTTCATAAATCATATGATTGAGGAATCACAAACTATGTGGTAAATTATACCCTCATGGACTACCACTACACAAGCAGCGGTATCGACCCAGAGCAAGCAAATAATAGAAACACTTTATAAGTTCGGTTTGTCCTAAGTGCTTTACTTAATGTACCTTCATCAGAAGAGCAAAAAAGAACGTGAAAAGAATAGCCGACAACACAATCTAAGCTTAGATCTACCTAAGGAGTTGGAACCTTTTTCTTAAACCAATTCAGAATTAAGACCCTTTTGGTAATTATTCTCTCAAATGCTTGATATCATCATCTTTCCAAAATTTGGTCACGTTTATTTTAGATAGTATTTTAGAAAAACGTGTTATACGTAGGAAAATTGCTGTCATATGTTTGTATCACTTACTAAGGATGCCACAATAAGTGAGAAAGTGTTTTGGTATTAACAAGACTAAATGATACTATCCCAACTTTTAATCTTACAGATATTTAGAATAGACATTGGGCAAAAATATATGTGTCAAGGTGTGTGCTTTCAAAAATAAAGATAGTTCAATATTGGAAATATTTTTTATTTTTTGCTGATTTTTCAATATTTCTCTTGGATGATAATTTGTGTTTTTATATGCATATCGTTAAATGTTAAAAAAAAAAATCTTGGGGGGTTAAATTATGGTTCGTAGGAAAGCCCTAAACACACATATTTGTTATTCAGTTGATTTGTTGTTGGCATCATCATAGTCAAGCCATGCTCTTATCACAAGAATGTGGTCTCTCAGTTTTATTGTTGAAAATTCTTCTAAGAGTAATTCACAGTCAATACAGTCTTCAACAATGAGCAAAGCCCACACCATGTCAAATATGACCAGGCAATGATATTATTTAAAGTTCAATTTTTTCTGAGATTAATTTCTATGCTTTGGTCTGATGGAGCAGTTATTGGATAAAGTGTCCTGCGGCAGAATGTTGCTATGACATTTAGCATGTAGAGGGCCTTGAGAAGATACTAGCTTAAATATTGCTACAGTATGAAATTATGGAATGCAACACACAGAAAATACAGGATGAATTTAACTTAAGTTTTGGGTGGAAACACAGTTGAACACAACCACTAACCAATTTTGATTCCGTGTTGAATATGATATTCACCCTGAATTCAATCTGAATTCAAGGTAAGTTATTGGTTTAAACAATGTTGAAGCAACCATTATTCAATATTGATTCAAAGTTGAATATCAACGTTGATTCAACATAGGATTTCAACGTTGATACAAATTTGCAAAATCTAATAATAATTCAACATTGATTCAATATAGAAAATAAACATTGATTCAATGTTAAATCAATGTTGTGTGCCTGCTGGGTTATTACCCAAGGATATCTGTGCATGTGCCTAGATCTCTGTTATAGTAGAACTTACAAATCATGCAGCCTAGTACATTTTTATTTCACGTTATATTTATCTTTTATGTGCACACGATATTGTTTTGGATTCTCTCCTATAAGATTAGTTGTTACAACAATCTCGTTCTCTCTCATTTTCTTCAGGACATCTTCAAATATAATTCACGATATCCAATTTTCAAAAGGTCCAATGCAAACGTGCTTTTTTAATCCGATACCTCATCCGGAATACATTTGGCCACATGATACTGCTGCTGGTATCAAGTATTTGAGCACGTGCAAATGGATGGCCGGAATAAGTAAATTAATAAATAGTAAATAATAGAGATTTTTACCTATTCTTCTAGCTAGCCGAGGAAATAGACACTTTGTTTAATAGTTGCCATTGGACGTAAAACAATCACTAATCAATCAATAGTATATGAAAATAACACTTTAAAATCTACTGCGTCCGAACGTTTTTTTTTTGGATGAACCTCCATCAGGGTCGCTTAAAAACAAGAAAATTAAAAGCCGGAAAGTGTCAATACTTGAGGAGCAACATAACCACAAGAGACATAAAAGAGAACATAGATTAAAGAATCTAATAATAATAAAAAGTCGAAATCTACCTAAGTTTCTGAACAATTCCAAAACTTAGCATCAGAAATTCAAGAAATCTATTTCATAAATCATATGATTGAGGAATCACAAACTATGTGGTAAATTATACCCTCATGGACTACCACTACACAAGCAGCGGTATCGACCCAGAGCAAGCAAATAATAGAAACACTTTATAAGTTCGGTTTGTCCTAAGTGCTTTACTTAATGTACCTTCATCAGAAGAGCAAAAAGAACGTGAAAAGAATAGCCGACAACACAATCTAAGCTTAGATCTACCTAAGGAGTTGGAACCTTTTCTTAAACCAATTCAGAATTAAGACCCTTTTGGTAATTATTCTCTCAAATGCTTGATATCATCATCTTTCCAAAATTTGGTCACGTTTATTTTAGATAGTATTTTAGAAAAACGTGTTATACGTAGGAAAATTGCTGTCATATGTTTGTATCACTTATTAAGGATGCCACAATAAGTGAGAAAGTGTTTTGGTATTAACAAGACTAAATTATACTATCCCAACTTTTAATCTTAGATATAGACGGGTTTATCTGTAATTGACCTAGAAAACATGGGCGCATCCATTAACCTCTCACGTGACCGATCCGCCATTACAACCGTGAAAAACAACGCACGTGTATTGATCAAAACATTATCGATTTTCTGTTTACATTTGTATTTCTTTCATTTTCTGATTCATTTTACTATGGATGCTGCCGAAAGTTACAAAAAACATGGAAGAATTTCTTGTGCAGTTAATAGTTGTACAAATAATCGTAAAAAACTTCAGGTGTGGAAAAATTTAATATGCGAATTACACAACGAGTTGCACGATGACTGCCCTCGTTTGATTCCATATACGTCTTATGACTGTGATGCCTTCAGACGAGCCAACAAACCTGAGTGGATCAAAGCCGTATAAGAATAAAAAAAACTTTGCATAAACAGGTTTTTGTATGGTCCGGACATTTTTTGATGATGCGCCACTGCACACAATCCGTTTTTTTTTTAATAAAACTTGTTATGAAAGTAAATAACACTGGCCGACAAATGTTTACACGATGTAAAATGACTGTTAAAACTTAAATTACTCTTTAAAGTTTAATCCGATGACTACAGTGCATCTGCCTCTTTTTGTATAGAAGATCAGATACGGATCCAGGAATTTGAAAAAAGGGGAGGCGCGTGCCCCAAGCTTTTGTAGTGGAAGCGGTAAAATGTCTGGATTAACCATAAATGAAGCTAATAACAATGAAACCTACCCCGAGGCTACATGTAGTTATAATTGAAAGCAAATCAACCCAGTGTGAATAAAGAGACGAAACTTTTTTCATTCATGATGACTTCTATAGTGTCTTTATGCTGCAAAATGGACAGACATTCCGACAATATTAACTCAGACAAAAATATTATTAACAGAGGAGTAAGGAGTTCAAAATTAAATAAAAGGAGGGGGACCTCGTCAGCCGTTTAAGAAATATTATGAATGACAGTGACGTCTTATTGTATACTTATGTAATTAAGTTTTCTTTACTTAAGTGGAATTACTACACAATTTAATTTTCAACTACGATATTGCAGATCAGCTGTTGCTCGATCGTACTGATGAGGTTAACACTTACTTTGATATTTGGTTATTTGGGACGGCGCTTTAATATTTCGAAAAGTAAGGCTTGTAAAATATTTGATTCCTTATACATTAGAAAGGATTTTTCAAAGGTCTAACTCTTTGTAATCAAATAGTTTACTAGAACCTACGAAAGCGTAGCTATAATCCGACAACCCGAAATTCCGACAGTTCAGTGGTCCGACGGTCCGATTTACACCCCTAATGTTATATTGTAATACTGTATTTCACTGTATTATATACACCGGGGACTTATATAAGAGTTTAATACGGATTAAGGATGAAAATCTACGAGACCTCTGTTTTGGAGTGGTTGGGAGAGGAGTTGGCAAAACACTAAATGACGCTTCAAAACATAACTAAGATATACCCGATGAAAATAGTATGCATGCGTTTGCACAAAAATTGGCTTTATATTTGCTAAATCCCGTACATCCTGTCTTTAATTTTCTAATGTTGAAAGTAATGGTCTACCTGTTAACACCAAATCATACACACTAGTCTTGCAACGTACATATAGGTTTTCTTACATATATTTCGATGTGCCCCGTGCTGTCTATCATTTGTTGTTTAGTTTTATATGTATTGTCTATCATTTGTTGTTTCGAAATTATTGGTCTTTTGTTGGGCAATGTATGACAAATATATGTTCAAAGACCTCGCCCGTAATTATAAATTATGTAATTCATTGACCGCTCCCGACATGTGTAACTTCAAGGCATGTTTTAGCGGCGATCGATCTCTTTCAAAATTACCTTATTTTTATCAATAGTACCACTTAAGTCGACGCTAGGGGCCGTCTTGACCTTGTTGTAGGGTATGAATGATTTGTTCATTGTTGAAGACCCTACATCAACTGTCAAAATGAAGAACAGGAATAAAAGCCCTGTTCATTGATAATTTTCTATGTATTGTGTGCGATTTTGTCCCATGTACATTCACTCCATATCCTTTCATTTTCTATTTATTACACCAAAGACAAAGAAATTGGATGATTCTAGTGTAGATTGGTGAAATAAATTCAAACAGTTTGTTTTCTTGCATTCGATATGTCAATGGCAATCGTTTCATAATCCTGTGATTAAAAACAGGAGAGATTATACTTTGGGATCAATCAAAAACCACAAGTCCAACAACATTTTCTATGTCTGAAAAGGCGTATCTTACAGTTCGTATGCAGTTGAAATCTTCTTTTGGTTTAAAGTCTCCTAAGGCCGAATCTGTAATTTCTTTCTGAAAAATACAATTGATATTGCCAAATAGGGTTGAACTATCCGTAGCGGCAATATCACTGTACATATGAAGTTGAAATATCCGTAATATCATTTGTTACTGAACACATAGACACTCATTGTCAGGTGACACGGTCTGTACAGTTGAAAATACCTTAGTAAGGTTGAATAGAAGGGTAAGGTTTGAATCAACAAAAAGTATACATTAATTAAAATAAAAGATTTCCCTTTGATGACTTTATTGCCAATTAAAAAAAAACAGGTAAAATCTGACAAAACTATTTTGTGACTAATACAACTCCAACATGTTTATATATATTTTGGTAATTTAAAATTTTAGAAAAACACAACATAGACACCAGACTTTTGATTTGGTACAAAAGACGCGCGTCTACATAAGACTTATAAGTGTCAAAAGAATCAAAACAATTGAAAATTGAATCAATGGCGAAATTGAAGAGCTTTAAAGACCGACAACTCGAACAAGTTGTGCCAAATCTAGCTAAAACAATATATGGTTTTGGATAGAAAGGCGCTACTATTTCAAATGCCTAAATTCTCAAGTATCATTCATGCAATGATAATATTAACAGAATGTTATTTTGAAGGAAATAGCTTATAAAATTTAATTTCAGAATTCTATTTGATATATTTAAGATTTGATTTGAAGATATTTACAAAGTTTTGGAATTTATTTTGAATTAAGGAATATATCTCTCTCATGCATAGCTCCGATTCCTTGTCCGGCTTTGGCTATACTTTTTGTCTCTTTTTGGTTTATAAGCTCTTCATTTTTGTAATAAGTTTTGGATTTTCAAATATTTTGGCCTCGAGCATCACTGAATGGACATTTGTTGTCGAAATGCGCATCTGGTGCTCTATAGTGAATATCATCTTAAGCTTTCCTCATTGTTTAGCTTCTGGATTTTTTCTTATTAGTATAACATTAACGATTGGAACAGTTCCTTATTGATTGCATATAACATAATTACTCTAAATATCAGCACAACAATGTTAAATCTGCAAATTTGCAGAAGCAAATTTTTGTTCTTCCCTCGCCGGGATTCGTACTCATGTTATTGGGATTTCGAGACAACACCGCCTTCGGTGGCCTAGTGTTACCTTTCCTCGTCAGTAGAATCTAGAGTTGCAACACAGTACATGATATATTAGGCATGAAGATGGAATTGATTGCAAATAAGCTAAGTTATCTGTACTAAAGGATCGTATAATGCAGTCACAGAAATAATTATTTTGATAATAAGTCTAACGATTTGCTCAACGGTACTGATATAAGATTGTAATATACGAGAATGATGTTATAAAATCGTGCTGACAAATATTTTGGCTTAACAAATAGCTTTCGTCAATGTCAATAATTTTTACAATACTAACTGTTGGTATATATTCATAGAATGCAAGACTATACTTAAGAATAGCTGAGAATGGCACAAATGTATAGACTTAATATTTAGTATGCTTATGTACTCGAAAGTCTTTTCATCCTTTAATTCCGGTGAATGTTTTTATAAAAACGTTTCACACGAATTATACATAAAACAGTCAGTTGTCACTGCTGTTGATAGACTATATCAGAAAACCGAGAGGACTAACCACTGAATATAATGGTACTGGTATGATTAAAATGATAATATATAATTATAATTTTTTAAAACTAAGGTTGAAACTGCCTAGTGCAAAGTTGACCTTAACACTTTTATCAAATATGAATAGATTCGTTTTGCTGGTGAGCTTTTAAACTAGATCCTTTTTAGATTGATCACTATTTTGGACTGGCCTGCTTAAACACTTTATATGTGACTTAAACTAAGTTTGCAACATTTTCTGCCGAAGTTTGTCAAAGATGCGTTTCTGGTCAGACTTTTTTTTGTTGAATTTTAGGGTTCAGATTGGTACAGTTACCATTTTTGTTTTATTGAGTCATTTCTTTAATTTTTCACAATTGCAATACATAGAAGTTTCACATAATTCTGTAATTTTGATTGGCTTAGGCATTCTAATATTTTTCCCCGTTTAAAATGCAACATCTATGACTGCACGTCCTCTCTGTGACAACGTTGAAATAATGCATAGAACAACTTGATTTAACTGTCAATTCATTTTTGTAGCATGCAAATGTATTTATATGAATTAGAATTAAATGCTTCCTTTTGTAGTTATTAGGGTTGTAAAAGTGTTTCCAGCTGAATGCAATTTGTGCTTAGGTGAACGTTTTGATATCTTAATAAAATAACAAAATGAAGGATTTAATTCTTTAATATTGAAAGTTGCTGTCAGTTTGGGGTCAATATCCATAATCTGTCTAAAAATACAAAAAGACAAATCTAATTTGTAAAAACAAAATTTCGGTGCAATGATATTGAACATTGTGCTATTTTTAATTTTTGACTTAGTTTAACCATTTTTTTCTATTTTGAAAAGCAGAAGACAATTAGATAAAGATGTAAAAACTATATATGGAGTTATCAAATGTGTGTAAAGAACTGAATTAACAGATAATTTAATTTTGTAAAAAAGAGATTTATTACTCGTTGAAGATGCGACACACAAGTCAATTCAGCGAATATCACGAGTCATCATACACATCTAAGTTTACAATATATAGAGAGAAATGTAAGAAAAGGCGACTTTAAAATCTACCTGAAATAATTTGAGCGTATTGACCCATTTGTTAACGCTACACTGTAAGACATTCCATGTGATTGGAATGGGATTATTGGAAGGATTAACATAGTGTGTGATAAAATTTTGTGAATGAATTTGATGTTTGCTTTACCAAGGTTCACTTCAACGCACTTTATGACAATACCATTGCATAAATCAGAATTTTGCAATATAACAAGAAATGACGTTGCTATATATCTGCACAGTATTTGTTAATAACTAGTCACTTTAATCAAGCTTAGTTGTTGTATAAGAAATAATTTTGATGACTTTGAAGTCCAAACTTTCTATTGCTTAAAATACGTTAATAAGAGTTGGGAAAACTATTCCAATACAGACGCATAGGTTTTATTTAATTTACCAAAACATTTGGTTGATTATTGTATGTTAGTAATTACATGAAATTATTGTAAAAGATCTATCATTTTCCCATACCAAATTTAAGCCTAAAACTTATTTAGATATAGTCTGGTAATTGTTATTGAACATTACGCAATTCGATTGCAAGATTATTGCTTCGCCTTTTCCAGTTTGTCTGTTGTAACATTTCCTGCGTGTATGTAAGAATGTGAAATTTTATAATGTTACAAAAATTTGTTAAAGAAGACAGGGATGACAACTCTGACGTTAAAATTTTTTTGAGAAATAATAAAATTACTTTCGTTTGTCAATTAACAGTTATACTTCTGATTTGCTATATGTGTCCTCCTTCTATTTGCAAGTCAAAATGATTTATCATTTATTTACTGTATAGATATGATAAAAACAATGGTTTTATTATTATTACATTTTCTAACTTCTTCAAAGTTTCTTATATGAGAATATTTAGCCATTATAAATATAAGTATCCACATTCTAAATGAAAAGTAGGTTATCTGAAAACAGGTTAATTTGCAATTCTTTTTACACACACGTATAGTTAGTTAATTTGCCATCAAACTGGACACTGGATGAGAGCTTGTTATTTTTATCAATGAAACAAAAGGTATGATAGGTTCGATTTGCCAGTTCTAACTTTTTCATAAAATTTTCATAATATAGAGAAATTTTATATTATTTAAATATCGCATTCTACGGAAATTGTAGAAATTTTACCGATTATACTTTTCATCTTTGAAAAAGTTAATATTTTGAAGATAAATATTGAAATATATTTTACGCAGGTCTACGCAAGTTTAAAAGAGTAAAAATTGTAGTTCTTGTTCTCGATGTGTCATTTTTAATCCGTTTGTTACTGTCGGTCTTGTAGTCTATGTTTCGTTGTCAATTGTTTTATTTTCCTCAGATGAATTTTCTATTAATGAAGTTACATATCTTACAGCTTTTATGCAGAAAATGTCTTCTTTAGATTCATAAGCTCCTAAGGCTGAGTGTGTACTCTCTTTTGGTTTAAACTTAACTAGTGGTGAATCTGTTTTCTTGATCTGAAAAATACAATAATTACAATTCACATGATAATAAAATATCTCTACCATTTTTCATTGTAAAAAAAAATTGTAAATCATTATAAAAATATGCTAAATATAAATAAAGTAGTTTTAAAGGGTTTCAGACGTTTACCAAGAAAATCAGAAGTCTTCCAAAGTTTTCCTTTAACCTTTTAACTCGTATGCTAATATTGTGTATAGTCTCTTTTTGTTAAGTACTAAATTTGTTTAGCATTTACCAAAGACAACTTTTCGGCAATTTTAACCTTGAAATCGGTACACATCTTTAGTGATATGTCTACTTGTGGATCTTACTAAGTAACCAAATTGAAGTTTAAATAGAAGTAATATAAACATCACACATAATTTACGATACTCACCTCCAACATCGCCCGCTTAAAAATCATACAAATGACCATTTTGAAACGGCGTTGGCAGCATAACATTTACGGTAGCAATTTACTGCAACATATTCACATTTCAACAAGTAAAGTGTATTCAGTGATGCTCGATGCCAAAATAGTTGAAAATACAATGTCTAATGCAAACGTTGAAGAGCTTATAAAACAAAAACAAAAACCTTAGCCCAATCAGGGCTTTGCATGAAGAAGATTAATTTAAAATGAGTTTCAAGAAGAATGTTTATACAAGAGTCTTGAATATTGGACTGTTAAACCTTATACAATTTTTGCATTTAAGACTGTTATAACTACTATAAGCTCTGTACATTAAAATGCACTGCCTTATCCATATATCAAAATGTATACACAATAATTATCGTAAGATATGATTTCTGATATGTTTTGGTATAGCTTTGCAACGTTTTGATTAAAAGATGGAGGAAAGTAAGATAAAAAATAAAATCATGGTACAGTGAATTGTTCCAAAGAGAAACCAACATGTCGTTGATTTTGCTTTTATTTTTTTAAACAATCAACTATTTATTAGATTATAGTACAATTCTTTTGTACTGCTTGTAAAACGGTTAGAAATTTTGATCTCAAATATATACTTTTCTTTCTTGTCAAGCACTTACGAAGTAAAAATAAACTGTAGGGAAACATAAGCCCTGCTTGCTTTCAGCTTTCATTAGATGGCCTTCTCACTTACCTGTTTTATGTATTGAAATGGTTTTTGTTGATATGTACCATCATCATGGACAGGAATGAAATTCTTATATGCAATTAAAGTCATCAATAATCCAACGACTGAACATGGTAGGAATATTTTCTTACCAGCCTTCATATTCCTGAAATAAATAATCTATTTTCTAATTTCAATTTTTTTTTACTTTGTGTGCATTAGCCAGTTTCTATCTGGAACCATGTTTGCGGTTCTCTTTGTTAATATTAGAGTTTTATCCATGCATTTGGCGTTGAAGGCAGATATAGGTAGTGATTGTAGGATTTTCTTAATCTTCTAGATATTCAGAATTTAATATTTGGAGTATTTAAGAATGCGTATGATATAGGCCAAGTCACCTCCCCTAAAAACATTAGCATTGATTTTTTTAGTTCCCCCAAAAAAATATGTGTATTAAAGCAAGCAAATAGTTCATGCATTTAATGACCTCTTGTATCATGCTTCAATTCACTAAAAGGTCAAGTTACGTTCAGATAGGTGTGTAACGTGGGGAAGTGTCAATTTATTGTTTAATCCTGTTACTCTCGACACCCTTTGGAGCTTAGAATTGGAAATTACTAAGATATGAATTATACTTATAATCACACAGAATGAAAAAGGCTCTACTATTAATGCCGCTGTTATACTATACTTCCAAATCATTCTTAAACTTCACGTTCTGCTATAAATATAATATCCTTTCACTAAATATTTCAAAGTAAGATGACTATGTTGAATGTATTTATCGCATCAAACTTGAATAAATAACGGATACCGCAGATAAAGTTAAGTCTACCACATATGTTGACTTACATCTACAAATTGCCAATGAGGGTCGGTTCAGAGCAAAACTTTACGACAAATAAGATGATTTCACCTTTCATTAGTTAACTTTCCATTTGTATGTAGCAACATTTCAGTAGCATCTGTAATATATATCTCTGAGTTGATACAATATTCCAGAGCTTGCGTTTCCTAATATAAGCTTCTTGAAAGAAGGTCGGTGCTAACAAGGAAGCTATTGAACCAAATATTCCAAGTAATAAAGTTGAAATAATCCATTCGAACGTTTTACGAACGTCTTCGTTATGGAATACATGTAACACGGATGACCATGGATATGTTCTTATTATCGTAGCTGATGTCCTGTCGTCTTTTCTTCGATTGTGAAATCACCTATTCAGACTTATCACCGACTTTGTACAATGAACAAGACAACGGGTTCCACCAGTGGAGCAAGATCTATGTAGCCTTCTTGGGCACCTGAAGTCACCCCAGCTATTTTTTTTTTTTTTTTTTTTTTTTTTTGGAAGGGGGTCTCTTTAGTTTTCTATGTAGAGTTTTGTTGAGTGCTGATGCTGTTTTGCCATGTTGTTGATTTTTGTTTGACTAATGAATTTTGATTGTCCCTTTAGTATTTTATGTTTCTGTCTAACTTAGTAACAATTGTCTTTATAATTACCACTTGTTCTTTAAATTTCATTGACAGTGAATACCCTGTAATTGTCCATTTGGCAGGTTTTTTTAACAATCCGTAAGCACTTTTTTTGAACTAAAAAGTCCATGTACTTCCTTTTTTCATTGGATTTGTCAATCACTTCGGTCAGGAACGAAGATAATAATACGATTTCCGAGTTTCACTTTTCAGTCCTTGTAATTCCTATGGTTACAATTTAACAATTGATTGCTTCTTGACACCAATGTCTGTCTGTAATTAGTCTATCCTCTTCACAATTAAAAACAGATCCTTACGACTGCTTACAGACGCATAACACTAGATATATAAGAATTACACTGTATTTGTATGATTCTCCTGCTTGAATAGTTCAAATATTTTAAACACCAGATAAGGATCTTAAATATTCAAGTATTCTTTTCAAATTTCCAATATGATGGTACTGTTTCTGATGTTGCCTGTTAAAAATGTATAAGATTTTCGATGTCTATAACATGTAAATATGTGAAAACGAATCTAATTTCTTTCTTATGTTAGTTCGATGACTTAAAAAGCTGTTGACCAGAAATGTTTGTTGAAATATACGCAACCGGACTAATACTAAGCATACTTTAAACGTCTTTTTGATGATGAAATCAACATATCTATCTTGGTTTCTATTGTAATACGCTAACGTTGCGAATGAATGAAGTCTTGGGTTGTCGTTTTTCTCAAATACTGAGTATTTCAATCGTTTACTCGCTTTAAAGAGGTTCTTAGATACAAACAATTAGTAGAATATAAACAGGTATTCGAATCAATTTACTAGAGCTGTAATAATCAAGATTAATAGCATGGTGGTACAACTTGTCTATGGTTCATCAATGTAGACGTTCACAGATTTCCCCTTAACTGTGGAAAATGCGTTACAGTATGCATTATTTTTGTCTAAGCTGGCTTGGTTTGCAATCGATTTTGGTCCCTGAATCCAAAGTGCATTATTTCTAAACTGATTTACAGTAATCCGGCGGGAAATATGCTGGATTTTAATTTGTTGGGTAATATCTCTACTCACTGTTAAAAAAATTGTCTCTTTGATACGAGTAGATACAAATTCATGCAACATTTTTTATGACTACATCCAACTCACACTTTTCGACAGTCACACCAGAAATATATCGTGTGTTTGTGCCAAAAAACACAATTAGATACTTCTCGAATCTGGCTCATATTAATACACCCATTGATGTCAGATTTCGGTTTTCATTAGAACAATTCTGTTTTATTTATGGTCAGACAAGATGTGTTCTGACAAGATACACATAAGCGTTGTGCTCATTTTTAAATTTATGAAGTTGAGTCTCTTGTCGTCCTTCAGATTCATCTGTTAGTTAAGCGTAGATTTATGTTTTGATTGCTGATTCTATTTCAAAGGAACTAGATTCCTACTTGTCTTTCATGGGATAACACTTTATCCAATTTCAATCTATCTTTCAATAATTTTTACATAAACTGTTTTTATTTCACAGTAATTGGTGAAATGAATCCTTGATGACTGGCACACCACTTTTCAGACATCCTTGAAAACAAGATTCTCGGAACGTCTTGATAATTTTCAATCATTTATACAGGTACTTATCTATGTCTTTGATACGGTACCTCTATGGATATGGTACCACGTGACATCGTATATTTCAACAATCAAAGTTTATTTGTAGATCGGAAAGTAAAAACGTTAAGACTAGATTGCAGTGAAAAAATCATTTTTTTTTTGCAATCTATTAGCCTTGTGACAGAACATAATGATAACGCAATACTAAATGCTTTGATACGGTCCCTGAACGCGTTGTGTATGTAGTATTTAATAAAACGTGCTTTTGTGCATTCTGAAAATAAACCAGGGAATTTGACAATATATTATGTTCCAGAAACGAAAGGAAGGCTACATAAACGTATGTGCGGCCATAGATCAGACTTCAACAAAAATGCAATGATGTTTACCAGCATTTTAACCAGCCTGGTCATTCAATATTTTCTATGCAAGTTCGCATCATCGAAAAAGCATACCACAGGACTAACAATCCTCATCTTGCAACACCTCTTCGTAGACAAAAAAGAAGACTACTGGATTCGACAATTGGGAACTGCGACACCATATAGTTGCAATGACAAAATTGATGGTATAGTTATTCTATCTGGTCCTTCCGGTAGCTTGGTGAATGTGATGATTTTTTTTAACTCTACTCCTCGACATAGACGCAGTTATGGTCATCGTCATTATACATAAAAAGTTAAATCACAAAAATACTGAACTCCGAGGAAACTTCAAAACGGAAAGTCCCTAATCAAATGGCAAAATCAAAAGCGCAAAACACATCAAACGAATGGACAACAACTGTCATATTCCTGACTTGGTACAGGCATTTTCTTATGTAGAAAATGGTGAATTGAACCTGGTTTTATAGCGCTAAACCTCTTACTTGTATGACACTCGCATCAAATTCCATTATATTGACAACGATGCGTGAATAAAACAAACAGACACTGTGGATTCATTAATATTCATACCAATAGGTACAGGAGAACCACGAATTTAAATGTTGAATTACAAATTTTCATAGGAATGAGGCAGACTTTGCCAAAACCACGAAATCAAATATCCACGAATGTGAAAGTCAAACCACGAAAATTGATACACGAAAATAAATGAATCTACAGTAGGTAAAATGTCAAAATAGGGCTACAGCAGTCAACACCGTGTCACAATCTTAATCACAACAAAAACAAACATATATTTAACAAAGAAGCACAAAAAAGCATAAATCACATTTAACAACCTTGTTCATTGCTTACTTATTTTTGTATTTCATTTATGTATGCCAAATCAACCCATAAAGGATCGAGGGATTTTAAGCACTGGGACCGAATCGTAATTTTAACATTAACTCTGGCGTAGAATCGCGTGTTTGACGTCAGAATGTAAACGTCACACAGGTAGATATATAAAATAATTTTGTCGTTCAAAGTATGCAAAAATTATAATATAACAATAACACAATGGCGGGATGTTTAAAGAACAAAGACTAGTCATATGTATCAAAGGACCATAAAAAGTCACACGGACAAAGCACACAAGTAAAAATGAAAAATAATACAAACAACACAATGACGGGATGCATAAGTACAGAGCCAGGTCAAATGTATATCACAAAAACAGACCAAACAGTAAAAGTAATATTAATAAAGACAAATAAAAGAACACTTTAACACGTTATACTCTCCATGATGTCTCTATTAATGACCTGCTGCCATTTATACAGAAGCCGTTGGGTATTCGTCACATTTGCACGAAGCTTTATTCAATACCCTCTTTCAAAACTTCATTCTCTGTACAACCTGTGATTAGAAACCACTGTTACAAACCACAATTCAAACCAGTTCACTCGAAAATACCTCCCTATTTTAAAGATCAGTCTGTACCTATCATTTCTTATACCTATACCAAACCAATTGCAACTAAAATTTTCAATTACAAATACGTGTAGCACGATCTCAATATTGACAACTTCAAGTCTAAACCTCCGGATTGCAACTGTGCTAGTTCCCCATTCATAAATAATCCAGCTGGCCACGTTATTATTGGTGACCTAAACATTGTCAATAACTTTTCTCTGCGAAATGTGTTATCCAAAGGCTCGAAATATCGTGTGCCTTAATCCATCAATTGGAAGCACAACTTCAAATACTGATGGAATCAGTCGAGGATTAGGCCAGGCAATGGGTTAAACGCGAGAAGGAAGACGTAGAAACTCTTTTCGAATGGACTAAGGCTGTGAGTTCGTTGGTACAAATCAAAATTTAAAAAACTGAATGGGTCTATGAATACCCATGCTACATCAATCTTTAAAGATCCTAATGTTGCAAAACACCTTTCCTACCTCCATGACACATATGTTGTTGTCCCCGCAGATAAAGCCCCAAACAACATCGTTTTTGTGTGTAAATCACATTACAAAAACTGCTTGATAAATGAATTAGGTATTGACAATTCACTTGGAAATTCAACATATACCCCAACGACACTTACCAAGGAGGAAATCCTGGATATTCATAGGTCTGTTCTATGTTTCTTTGGAATTTCAACCAAAGATGAAGAACTGGATCTTCAATCACTGTTTTGGATACCCAAACTCCATAAGTGTCCTTACAAACAACGTTATATTGCTGGGTCTTCCAAGTGCTCTACGAAACCTCTTTCAAAATTATTAACATCAATTTTATGAGCAATCAAAGCCGGGCTTCAAAGTTATTGTGAAACTACCTATTCTAGAGGTGGCGTGAATCAAAGATCTTTTAGAGTACATATAATCTAAGTCACTTTCAGCTTGCAAAAGTATTAAAACATTTGACTTTTCTACACTTTTCACCAGTATTCCCCATTCCAAACTTAAAGACAAATTAAAAGAGTTGGTCCTGCTTTGTTTCATAAAGAAGAATGGCTAACGTAGATACTAGTATCTTGTCTTAGGGAGAGATAAATCGTACTTTGTAAAAAAATCATTCTGATTCAAACAAAAAATTCTCTGAAACTGACATTATCAAGATGCTTAATTTCTTGATTGACAACATATTTGTTACGTTTAGAGGGCGTGTTTTTCAACAAACAATCGGCAATCCCATGGGAACCAACTGTGCCCCTTTGCTTGTCGACTTGTTCCTTTATTTATATTAGGCTGACTTCATACAGAATACAGGAAGAAAGAAAAGAAGTTAGCAGTATCCTTTCATTTTACTTTCCGCTATATAGATGATGTTCTCTCACTAAATAGTTCAAAATTTGGTGAGTTTGTTGAATGCATCTATCCCATCGAACTTGAGATAAAGGATACAACAGATACAGTTAAGTCTGCCTCATGTCATGACTTACATCTAGAAATTGACAATAAGGGTCGGTTGAAAACAAAACTTTACGACGAAAGGGATGATTTCAGCTTCCCAATTGTGAAATTTCTATTTCTATGTAGCAACATTCCTGCAGCGCCTGCATAAGGATAATATATCTCCAAGTTGATTCGATATTCCAGGGCTTGTATGTGACCTGCCGAATTAGACTTATTACCGGGTTTGTACTAACATGAGCAACACGACGGGTGCCACATGTGGAGCAGGATCTGCTTATCCTTCCGGAGCACCTGAGATCACCCCCAGTTTTTGATGGGGTTCGTGGTGCTCAGTCTTTAGTTTTCTATGTCGTGTTTTGTTTACTGTTGTTTGTCTGTATGTCTTTTTCTTTTTAGCCATGGCGTAATCAGTTTATTTTCGACTTATGAGTTGGAATGTCCCTTTGGTATCTTTCTTTCCCTTTTAATAGAGGTATTGATTTTATCAAATTGTCTAGTACTTTTCATGACCCTACTGTTAAAAACTTTATACCTCCATATTTTGATAACATTGAGCCAACTATAATTTCTTATTCGTATAAAAAAAAACAGTAGAAGTTTAATTTTTAATTATACGTCAGTTGTGAAACATCGAAGTTTAGATATGATCCCTATGGCCATGTAATTACCTCAACATTGTTCAAGACCGAGTTCATAAATTTTTAAAGAAAGGACCAAAATATCGTCCACCGTTCTAAATAAAATGCGGAGAGTGTCATCAGGTTATTAAGAAATTCGTTCATTTTATTGTAAAAAATGGTGTAAACGGGAGAAATCTGACAAAAAGTCACTTGATTCCTATTTAAATAAACGTCTGAATATTGCTAATTTTCGCATATCACATTTCGAAAATGATTTAGAAATAAATAAAAGAGTAAATAATACGCCCATTTCTAAGATTAAAAACAAAATTAAAGTACTCGCAAAGCTGTTTGAGTTCGTACCGGCCGACAAAGCAGCAAACGATGTGGTGGTGGTTTGACGTTAATACTACACGGAAAGAAAATATACATTCAACAACATTCAAGGCCGTACGCTCAACAGAAAGTCATAAAGTAAAAAATCATGTCACTACCACAGCTCAGCTTAAGGCCTCCTCTGAACATTTGAAGGTCCCCACTATGTATTGGTAACCTACACTACACAACAAAACCGTAAAATATCGTTTCATGTCGGCCTCTAGTAAGTGTTCTACTGCTAATCTTATGGTGCTTTTAACGATTTCCTTAACTACTATCAAAGAACTTATCATTATATTTTGTAATAAAACATATGAAAATAGTGAAATTAACCATTTTTGGAGTGCAAAAATTTTTTTTTGGGTGTTTTAGATATATAAAGTGCTTTTGATGGTCCATTTGATTTGGTTAACAGTTTTGACTTTTCCATTCTTTATACTACACTTCCACACAATCTTATCAAACAAAAGGTTTCCTATTTAATTAAATGGTTATTTGGTGAATCTGATTGCAAATTTATTTGCTGCAACTCATATAAATAAAAGCGACAGTAGTATACCGCTGTTCAATAGTCATAATTCGACTAAGCAAAAAAAAATCCGGTTAACAAACTAAAACCGAGGTAAACATCAACTATAACAGGAAAAGAACGGTACAACAGAAACACTGAACTGCAACAAAATCAAACGCCAACATACAAAGAAACGGACTGTCTGATAACAACTGTCATATTCCTGACTTGGTACAGGACATTTTAAGAAAAAATGGTGGGTTGAACCTGGTTTTATGGCTAGTCAAACCTCCGGCTTATATGGCAATGTTAAGAACACCGCTAAAATGACAACACTCCGTGACAGGAATACAGTACAAACAAACGCAAGAACTCTCAGCACAGAGAAATACATAAATAAATAATATAATAGTACATTACAGCTTGTAAACCGCAGAATAACAACGGACACCTCCCATGAATTTACGACAACACACCAAGACACCACAAACGAAATATAAACTGCGCGTCACATGAATGGACCAACGTCACAAAAAGTGACGTTTATATTATCGTAAATTTCTAAAAATAAAATAGATTTGTTTTATTTATAGACACGTACAGGAATATTAAATTGGGATAGAGTTTGTAATTGTGTTATTTTATGTATTTTCTAACCATGACAAGAATATTAAAATGCAATTGTGTTTGTAATTGTGTTATTATTTGTATTTTCTAACCATGTCCGTTTTTCTTCTAAATCAAAACTGTGTATAAACAAACAAAAATCTTGTGCATATAGTTGCGTTAAACTTAAAATCATATAAATGAAGAAGCTGAGTTTTTATCATAATTTTTACATACATATAGAAAATATAATATAAGGCAAGATCATGTAAGACCAAACAGTAAACACACATGAAAACAAAAACATAAAACAAAAACCCTGTAGACGAACCACGAGTAACTCGACTATACTGACAAATAAGACATATGTGAAATGTACCGTAAATACAGAATTCAAACCACAAACGAAATACATAGACAACAACTCAGCACAAATAGACCCACCGGACCCACACTTATAAGAAAGTAACAACAAAATGCCCGAAAGCAGGATACATAAATACCGAACCAACAGCGAACATAAGACATAACAAAATATCCAACAGGACTTACAAAAGCAACATCATAACTAAATACATGAATGTTGGATATATAAATACCGAGACACGTCGTATAGAAATGCAAATTCACACTCGGCAAAACAGTCATATTTGGGAATAGGTAACGTTCGGTACTAAGCAGACCAGACGACGTAGACCACACTCTAAGACGTGGAAAAAATGTCGTTTGTTAGTTCAGACACAAACACCTCGTATAGATCAACCAATGGTGTTCATGATATTTACGGAGTGTCATTTTTAATCTTTCCTCCTCATATCTCTGTTGGAGCAGTTTCTGCGTAAGGAGCACATTCCTGTATTTGAAGTCCGTATAGTGTGAACATGCACGAGCATAACGTATCTATTGAGATATGTAAACACCATACGACGGGGCAGATGGTATGTTACTGCTGAGAAATGGAATATTGATAATTGGGAAGTTGAAATCATTCCGCTTGTCATATATTTTAGTCTGAAGTCGTCTATCTGTGTCAATATTGAGGAAAAGATCAAGGTATGAAGCAGTCCTTCTAGTATCAGTAGTATCCTTCATTTCGAGTTCACTGGGATATATGAGATGCAAGTACTGACTGAAATATGGGTTATTCAGTGATAGGACATCATCAATAAATCTGAAAGTAAAATTAAAGAATTTCGCAAGGTGCTTTTTCTTTTTCTCTTTTAGAAGGTTCTTAATGAATTCCTGTTTCATACGAGTACAAAAAACAAATCAGCCAGTAGGGGTGCACAATTAGTACCCATTGGAAGACTGACTGTCTGTTGAAAAATCAATCCTCCAAACTCAACAAATATTTTGTCGATCAAAAAGTCCAGCATTTTGATAATATCATCTTCAGTGTATAAAGTTTTTTTCTCAGATGAGAAAGGTAAATATGCTAGATATTCTTACTGGAGGTGTGATGAGATGGGTTAAAGCCATAAACGTTCTCCTTGACAACATTTATGTACGTTTTGGTAATAAAGTTTATCCACAAGTTGCAGGTATTCCTATGAGCACCAATTGTGCCCCTTTAACAGCAGACTTGTTCCTATGCTGTTATGAATCAGAGTTTATGGCTAAACTCAATAAAGAAACGTCTAAATTCCATTTAACTGATAATTTCAACAACACTTACCGTTATCTTGATGATCTTTTTTCGTTGAATAACCAAGCATTCTCTAAATATACTGCTACAATTTACCCAAAGGAACTTAAATAAATCAAATATTAACAGCAAAAACTGTCACTAGCACTTTGAAATGATGACGTGTTGGTTTATTACAGAATCGTTCCCTTGCAACAGGCTACCTGTTGACGCTTCAAAAGATGTTGCGTGTGTTTAAACGTACTGAGATTGTGTTAGTATCCATTAACGTGGTATAAGGTACAACGACCCCATTATGACAGTACATGAACGGCTGCTTATTTATAGATATATAGCGCCTTTTATTTTTTAAATATTTTGTTTCAATCTAGTTTGTTTTGTTTACAAAAGTTTTTTAAGTAGATTCAGAGCATTTTTGAAAGAAAAATTAAACAAACAAAAAATACAAGTTAATCAATGTTTGAGCAACACGATCCTACAAAAACCGGGTAGGAATCGTGCGTTATTAAGGGTTCGATATTCCTGCCCTACTAGTGACACACGTTACAAGTAAGAATACGCAGAAGTCGCATTCGGTAATTTTGTAAACAAAAAAGGGTGATTGGATTTTACTAAAAAATCAAAGAAAACATTTCATTAATATAGACACCTATGACACAAACATTCCAGAAAAGTTTTACTATGTGGTCGTTTTTGATACAGTTTGTTTACTGTGCAGTGTTGGTTTTATTTTTATTTTTATATTTTTTTGTTAGACGTATATCTTCTTGTCTTTTTTTAAGTCGTTGGTTTGTATTGTCCTCTAAGTAGTGTTAAAAGAGACTGTAAAAATCCACAATGATCCACAAATCCACAATAATACACACACATGGTATGATGTAACTAAATTCAAAAAATATAAACCACCTGGTAGGATGTCAAAACGATAGAGAACATGAAGCACAACATATGAGAACCATCTAGTATCTTAAGACATGTAATGAATTGCTTCATTTCATAAATTATAATAAAAACACAAAATAAACTTCTGTTTTTCATATTATATTGTTTTCCAAAACCATTCCATAAAATACAGCTATTACAACAGTAACTGTCTCTATGTTTTACTATAAATGATGAAAACAAACAATAATTTTGATTCAAATAATACAATTCTTTATATCTTCAAATATATATATTACACACAAAGCAAATGGGAAATCAATAAATATATAGATACAATATTAAATTACAATTCACAAATCCTATATGCATTAAAAATTAAGTATTGTCCTTATGACCATCAGCTTTGGTTGTTATTTCATCATTTAAAATCCATCATTAATCATCGAAAGGAATAAATTCCTTTTTCTTTACTTTTTGAGCTGTCAACACATGATCGACACTGCTCATGACATTCTTTTCACAAAAGCTCATTTCATGATTAAATAAACAATGCTTATAAATTTCTTGTTTTTATTCTCTTGATGCTGATTTTGTAATACCTTTCGCGGTGTAAAGCTCCCGCAAAACATCGATTATGAGAAAAACGAAAATCTGTAGTTTATACACGACATATTATCTTCAACGATGAGTAAAAGTGTGTCTTTCAGTTTTGGTGGGGGTAATATAAAGGGTAAAGGTGGGTTTTTTTCCATTTCCACAACAGTGAATGGTGAAAGGATGTAAATAAAAAACAATCATGGATGATCAAGTGAACAAACTTTTGAGTAAATATTATTACAATTTAAAAACAAAACCGAGTTCATTTTCGTTGGCGAAAAAACTATATCAAATAGTGAATGCAAACCGTGAGAAAATAAATGGATTGCAAAAAATACGGAGGTGGTTAAATTCACAGGATTATTATTCACTTCTCAAAACTTTTAAAAGATTACATGTGTACAATTCTGGCATTAGTGATCTGTACGAAGTAGATTTAATGGAAATTGAAAACATATCATCGGAAAAAAATGGCTACCGTTTTATCTTGATTGTATTGGGTGTTTTAAATAATATGTATGGATGAGATTATTAAAAACTAAAACTGGAGAAGAAGTTTCTAATTTTCTACCATGCAAGATCACATTGATTTCGATCTTAAAACGGAATTTACCGTGTACACTACAGTTCAGATTGCTCACGCACAGTCACGGTTATAAATGTTTAAATAATGTATATCCCCGACAGGTAGAAGTGGGTAAGGTACTATTTAAACGGAATACAAGGTTAAAAGTACCGCATATCTTAATTATATGAAAAATACGGAAAGTACCAATACCAATAGATAAACATTCTTCCGTATCTAACCAGATGACAGAATCACAAGCGCCTGAAGATAGATCAAGACTGCAATTTTGAAAAGACAAATTTTATTTGAAACCGTTTTAAGTATATGATATAAACTCTTTAATATTTAAATTCTGGTAGGATATGTGAAAACTTCAATTTTGATCTTCTGAGTGAAACAGATACAGAGAAAATTGGTCCTACCTCTTTGGAGTAACATCGGTGATAGCAAAAATGACTAAGAATGGCAATCTTACCCCAAACCAAGAATCAATTGGAAGTTAAGCTTATTATTTATCTTGGTTAAGGATGTCATTCGAGACAAAATTTTACAAAAACATTTAAAATATGCAATTTTGAGTTTGTAACAAACATGTCTTCAACAACGATGTATAGCAATGAATTATACAGTTTGATTTGATTGATATGGGTAAAATTACTGTTAGCTATTTAATAAGTATTTTTCAGACCCTCTTACATTTGAATTCCAGTATGTTTCTTTTACTAATATTGGATTTTGACCCTGTGAGTAAAATTAATTCAGGAAAAATTAACCCTACCTTTTGTTATCTTTGTTTAAAATATTTAATTTACATGAAACTACAAGAGTGTTAGACTTCCCACAATAAACTATATCGTAGATAACTAATTATGAAAACTAGCAACATTTAAAAATAAATAAGTTATAAGATAATATTCTTATCTAAATGTTTGATGCCTTACGATATCAAGAAAATAATGTGAAACATGTGTTATTAGTTTACTAAATTAACAGATGAATAAATATAGAAATTTAAATAAATACTGAAACTCATGTTGTCATTTTCTAATAATGTGTTACAAAAGCAAAATAAGTACAGAAGTGAAAAGAACTCATCAAAGATTCAGACATAAATCTGAAAAGATATATAATTGCTTTTCCGGATGTTTGTATAATAGAATTTATGATTCAGCATAAATTCGATTATTAGTGTAAGCTACTTGTGTCATTGTCCATTCCACTTCTTGTGGGTTATAACTTATCTGATTGATCTGAATGAATGAATGAAGGATACGTTTAAAACAAAAGACATAGATTCCGCCGTTTTTGCATCATTATTCTCAATTGAGAAATCTGGGGTTTTTTTGCTGCAATTTCCGCATCTTCAAACGCATTGATCTTTCCCTTTTTTAGTGATAGCCTTTTTTACATTTCATTGTTTATTGGCTTGTGACATGTGAATCAAACGAGGAATCAAAACGATAATTGATAACAACTGATCATAACTGGGTAATTTTATGATTTTGCGGTGCGTGAATTTCAGCGCAAGATGCACATGTTATCCTATTCTATTATTACGATTGTTTTTTACAAAATGTTAGATAATAAGGTAAGACCGGTTCTTTTTATATTGCAGTGTAAAGGCACTAGATTTAATAAGATCGATCTCGATCGATCTTGCTTGTGCAAATGTAAACGCAAACTGGTCTTTTTAAGATCGATTCAAATAAAGATCGGTTCAATTTTGTGCAAGTGTAAACGGCCGGGGTCAAAGTCTCCCGTATGAATCGTGGGATGTTTTATTAGAATATAAGTATTTCAGAGCAAATTAAATTTCAATTTATTGCTTATTTTACATGTTTTCATACATTTACTTATCCGGAGTTAGGGATCGGCGTCTTGTATAGCTGAAAATTGAGCAACTTAAAGTTTCTTAATGTGATGTTACATAGAGATCTGGAAGTTTTATTGTATTTCATATCAACGCTTGACACCGATCTGCGAAAATATACTCGACATAATTATTATTATTTTGTTTTGTTCATTTTATTATATTTATTTATTTTTCCCCTTCATGTTTGCGTCACCATTGTCTTAATATTAAGAATCATTATATATACAGGCGTCAATGAACTTTTCGAGGTCGCTATTTGATAAATTCCTTATCTATAGTATAAAGCAATATTGTTTGTTTGTTCAATTATATTCCTATACTTTTAGATATAAGATGAATACGAAGAGGGTCATCGAAAAAGCGAAAAGCCACTTCAAAAACTTCAACACTAGAAGCTACATCACGGCAAGAGGAAACAAAGCCTCAACCTGTACCAGATCCAGTATCAAACCATCCCTAAACTTCAGGAAGAGTATCAGTAATGGTCCCTGCATTTGATGTTAAAAATCGACCAGGTAATGCAATTAGTCAAGATCATTCAAAGTTCATGCAAACACCTAGTTACTCGCCTAGCCTTGACGATGACATAACATTACATGTTAGTCAGAATTTAAGACAAAAATTTCAAAAGGGCGAGTATGCCGAGTTGGCTCTTCTAATGCACAACTCTGTAATTGATAATGACAAGCAAAAAGTTATATCTGAATAAGGGCAACTTGTCATTAATCCAGTTTTGCATCAAACAAAGATCACAAACATTGAAATTTGGTCCGATGCCTTTCTTATTTATATGAGTATATATTGTTCAGTGCATCCTATAAATTCCAAGAACTGGTAAAGTACATGACTTCTGTTCGAAAGGGAACCAGACGTCATGGAGGTATAGGTTGGAAGTATTATGATGAGCAGTACCACTTGAAAAAAGCTAGAGACCCAAGTGGGTCTTGGGGTAAATTGGATTCGGAATACTGGATGTGGTATAAAGTAAAATAACAAAAATACCGAACTACAAGGAAAATTCAAAACGGAAAGTCCCTTATCAAATGGCTAAATCAAAAGCTCAAACACATCAAACGAACGGAAAACAACTGTCATTTCTTGACTTGTTACAGGTATTCCCTTGTGTAGAAAATGGTGGATTAAACCTGGTTTTATAGCTAGCTAAACCTCTCACTTGCATGACAGTCGCATAAAATTCCACCATATCAGTCCGCATCGGTTCAACCGGAAGGCCAAGCCACAAAGCATGGCCCCAATAATTGCGCCTTTTACACATACCACACTAAGATGTTACAGTTATAATTTCGACGGCATATGTATCAAACATTTTTGTATCTACAATCATTTTTGCTTGTGTTATGGTCTGCATCATCCAATGATAAGTTGTTTTAAGCAAAATCAGTTTCATGGGCAAATGTCCAGTCAGCCTAGGACTAAACCTAGATTCGGTGGTCCAAGATTCACTAGTACTAGACCAAGGTCTAATTTTCGTTCCCAAAGACCAACTTATCAACCTCAAAGACCAAATGGACGCTTTATGGGAATTAGGCAGAACACCTATGAAGGTTGTTTGTTTAGAAAAATACTTAAAATTTTACCCAGACTCAAAAATTTCTTCATTGTTATTGGATGGTTTCATGAGTGGTTTTAGTCTTCAATATTCCGGTCTTACTCCTTTTATTTCTAAAAATCTCTAATCAGCTGAACTGCTTAAGGCAGAAACGCATTCGGAACTAAATAAAGAAATTATTTTAGGTAGAATATGTGGGCCTTTTGTAGATATACTAAACACTGAATACTGAACATCAAAATCAAAACGATTAATGTCAGTAATTCGTCCATTTGTGTTGCGTACCATGCATTACAACATTCAGTTTAAGGCAAAACAAATTGAAAGTGCCAAAAATAAAATAGCTGACGCTCTCTCTCGCTTTCAGTTAGACAAATTGAGAAGGTTCGCACCAGTGGCGGAGGAAACACCAGAAATAATCCCTCAGGAGTTCATAGACCTGATCTCCAAACTGAAATTGACCGATTAATTGTATTAGCAGTCGCACCTAATACGGCGAAGGTATATATTTAAGCTTTACGGTCATTTAAAGATTTCAGGGCTTTATTCCAATTCGACGATCTGTGGCCCATTCCTTTACATCACATAACTAACTATATTGCCATGTCATTCACCGGAACTGCGGCGTCAACTTCAAATCATATATCTCTGGGTTGAGTTTTTTCAGAAGGTTTTAATGTTTTTGTTGTCAGAAAGCTCCTTGAAGGAATGAAGCGTTCTCAGCGTAGACCAACGGACGCTAGGTTACTAATAACGCGTGTTTACTGTCAAAGATTTTTAACGTTCTACCTGTTTTTTGTCACAATGATTTTGAAACAAAACTCTTCCATGCTTCGTTTTCCTTAGCTTTTTTTGGTTTCCTAAGAGTTGGAGAACTAATCACTGACCAAAAACACGGACAAACCCCAATCACATGCAACTGAGTATAAAGACATTAAGATAAATCTATCCAGTATTGGAATCCGTTTACGTCCATCTGAGACTGACCAGTGTTGCAAAGGAACCACAATTGTTATTGATGAGCGGCCTGGTGATATTTGTCATGTTTTTGCTGTAAGTATTTACTTAAAATTAGATCATATGTCGGTGGTCAATTGTTTCGTCATTTTGATGGAACTCCTATCTCTAGATACCAATTTTCGGGAGTTCTAAAAAAAGTCACTGAATATTTTGGGATTAAGTCAAGAGAAATATAGTTCTCATTCATTCAGGATAGGAACTGCCACAAGCGCTACCATGAATGGCTTATCTGACTATATAATTCAGGCCATGGGTAGGTGGAAGTCTGATTCATTTCGTTCATATATTCGAATACAACAATGTATATAACTGTTTGTTTTTTTAATTTTAATTTTGTTTAAAAGAATTTCCAATCACTTTAGTGGGACTAACCGTTATTTAAGAATTGCAGGTTCACAAATTCGTTCCTCCATAGTGAACAATGTATTTTTTCAAGCTAGAATAAGACCAGGCGGCATTCATCTTGAACTAGATAAAAATGGAATTCGGTTGTGGTGGTTAGGAAAAAGCGCAATGAGGCTTAATGATCTACTGAATAGGATGAAGCTGATGCTTCAATATGAGGAACCACCCCCCCCCCCCCCCCGCACTTATCTAGTTTTACACATAGGGGGTATGATTTAAGACAGGAGTGTTACGTAATAGACTTTAAAATAATGTGAATAAATTTTCAGATTTACTGAATACCACATTGGTATGGTCTCAAAATTTGCCAAGACTAAACTGGCGTTACTCCGCTGATACAGAATCAATGGTTAGAGCCAGGCAGAGGATAAACAGCTCGCTAGCTAGTTATATCATTCGCCAAGGGGGATATTACATACGATACCCTGATATGTCTCCTAATTCAATATTTATATGCCAAGATGGTGTACATTTGACTGATATTGGTAATTATATTTTTCTTAACACAATTCAAGGCGCTTTAGAGGCCTTTCTTGTCTACTCACCACATACTTTCCAGAATGTAAATTATGAAGTTGTATGATATTCATTTTCATTTAGTTGATAGTAATTTTTTTTTTTAAATATATATAGCTCTTCTATATCTTTTTTATTGTATTTAGCACACTGCTTCTACGCATCTCTATCCGCTCTAAATGGCGGTTGACCTGTCAGTCATTTGTGACTGCCTTGGACAAATTGGCACATTTCGCTGCTTTTCCTTTAAATATGCATCCTTTTGCGTCATATTTCATTTAGCAACCGAAATATTTGACATTGTGGGTCGTTAATATATTCTCAAAAAAACGCATAAGGTGTCATCCATAATTGTGAACCATTTTCCAAAGTGTACAAAACGCACACTTGGGGGGAGGGGTTAAAAATCAACATTTTTACCGTACGCTTTTTTTTTTTATTTCCGGAATGCTTGATTGCTTGCTTTCAGTTTTATTTCTTTGTATATAATCTGCGTGTAAATGCATCTATCCCATTCATTAAAACCAACAAAACAACAAAATGGTATCTTTATACTCTTTATTCTGACAAAACACAAGCATCACAGATAGATGTCATCAAATATAACAGTCAGATATGTTTCAGTTTATTTTCAATGCAAATTTTTATATTAAACTAAACTATAATAGACAGGATCTTCTTTTTATTGAGAATGATTGATTCTTGTCTAGAAATCTGCAAATGGTTGATGTACACTTTTTGAGGGAGGGTGGGGGGTCTGAAAAAGTGTATGTTTTGTACACTTTGGAAAATGGTTGACAATTATGGATGACCCCTAATGGATTTTTAAGAATTTAATACATGTATTACGGATAAACATTTTACAATTACAAATATATATATTCACTATAAACGTTTTTGATTAAAAAGATATCATTCAATTCCATCGAGACTGATGAATAAACGTTAGTTTATCACCATAAAGAATACTTCCGGTCATATTAAAATAAGTACCGTGTATGACTCCTCGCGTTACCAACACTGCTCTACATCTCTTTGGCATGGACTCTATCAATGTTCTTACGTTGTTGCGTGGAATTGCTCTCCATTCCTGTTGCAAGATTTGTCGGAGCTAATCGAGGGTCTGAGGTGAAGGTTGACGCTGGCGCACACGTTTATCGAGTTAGTCCCATAGGTGTTCAATCGGATTCAAGTCCGATGGTTTGTAAGGCCATGGTAGCACATTGATGTTTTTTCCTCAAGGTAGTCAATTGTTAAACGCGCTGTATGAGGCCAAGCATTGTTCTGCTGGAATAAAACTCCCTCTGTCAATCACTAACATGCATAAGGTGCAGTTGGAGAATGTCTCTGTACCCTTGAGCCGTTAAATTACCCGGAACATGTACCAGTTCTGTTTTAGAGTCATTACAGATAGCCGCCAACATCATGACACTACCGAAGCTGTCCACTTCTTGGACACACGAGGAAGCAAAACGTTCATTCCTGAGTCAGTTTACACGTATTCTTCCATCATATTTCTGCAGCAGAAAACGGGACTCGTCGCAGAACCAGATTCTTTGCCAGATGCGGAATGTCCAGTGCCTCAATCTGTTGCACCATCGGAATCTTTCTCGTCTGTGTAACAGCGTCAAAACTGCTCCGAAATACGGCCTCCTGAGTCTAAGTTGTCGAAGTCAGTTGCGGACTGAGTTGATTCATCGCAATCTGGTTTTCAAAATGCAGTGACTGTAGAGGTAACGTTTCCATAAAATACCCGGATGTAGCGATCTTGTCCAGCAGTCGATATGCGATGTCGTCCACTCCTCGGGCGATAGTTTAACACTTGAATTGACCACATGTTCTCGTGGAAAACGTTAGCAAAATTTCGAGGAGATAAAGGTGATATTGCACTTTTACCGAATCGCCGAGCTCATGTGGCAGAGAATTAAATCACATGAACAGACTTTTAAAGTTTGAAACTTACCTGTAAAAATTCAAGGATGCAATTGACCGTTTCAGTTTACCTTGTAAAATACGTACATTTGTATTTTGCATTTTGAAAAATTCAACCGAGTTATGTTTTTCTTCTTCTTTTTTTTAACAGTATTTGATATTTTAAAATGGAGTCAACGTTTATTTAGCTACTTTAATTACCCTTTATGTTAGACATATCATATTGAGTATCTAATATAATTTCCAATTACTTTATAATCAGTGCGGCGAAAACACTGCTTACGGGCTGCAATGTATATATTAGTCCTCAAATGTACACCACTTATCCAATAATTCACCAAAAATAATGTGTACTTGCACATATTTGCAGAGACAAGTCTGCATTAAAAGGGTGTCAATAGGTGATTCTGTTTGGACTACTGTTGAAAAAATATGTGTTTGTTGGGTCAGTGGAAGAACACATTGTAACATTTACATCATGACTCGTACTTTGCATTTCGAATGTTCAAAGATAAAAGAAATCTTAATTTAATTTAACAGGTGTCAGTTTTGATCACCCAAAAGATATTACTTTCGTGTTCGTTATTATCAACTAAAAAAATAAAAAGAAAGCAACTATGCAAGTTGAATATTGTATTTAAATCCTTTTTGTCACTAATTTATCGGAAAATAGATTTTACACGGAGCTTATAACAAATTAACAGTGCGCATGGACATATACTTTCGCACATTACGGGAAACAAAAAAGGGAAGGGGAAATTGTGTTACCATATTTTACAAGCTATAAGCAAGACCATGTTACATCTTCGACATTTTGAAAATCTTATTGTAAAAAAAAACTAAAATGTACCGAATTAAAAGTACCTTTTGTAGTTATTTTGTATTGCTTTCACCAGGAATACTCAAGCAGTTATTTTACTAGTATAATTTATGGAATATAAATGTCAATGGCAGGGTAAAGGTGTCAGAAAAAAATATTGTAGAATAAGTGTTTGTTAAAAAAGACGTATTTGCATAATGATGTATTTTTTTTTATCTAACCTGCCATATGTATATAACAGTAGTTCATGGCAGTTATAAAAACAGTTGTGTTTGTCGTTAAGGTTTTGAGTCATCTAAATGAAGCTAGAGTTATCATTTAGTTTAAATATATTTTATACCATGGTACTTTTTATATTATCTAGCTGTTACTATAAGAATTTTGTTACGTTTTGAATAAATACAAGACCATTATTTATCTATTCTCTCAAACATTGAAGAATAGAGGGGTTGAAATCTGTTGCATGTATATATCTATGTCTGATCAAGGACAGAAACTGCATAAGAAAAGGTGACACAAATTTTCACAAATTGAAAATTTTAAATGCTTTTGTAAAATTTTGCCTCGACCGACATCCTTAACCAGCATTAATAAATTCGTATTTGGAAGTTTTACTTCCAATAGAATCTTGGTTTTGGGTAAAATTGTCATCCGTTTTCATTTTTTATATCACCGTTATTACTCTAAAAGGTAGGACCAATTTCCCCTGTATTTGTTTCACTCAGAAGGTCAAAATTGAACAGTTTTCGCATATCCTACTTGATTTGAATATTAAAGAGTCTATATCATATACTTAAAACGGTTTTCAACAAAATGTGCCTTGTCAATATAGCAGTCTTGAGCTATCTTCAGGCGGTTATGATTTGGTCATCTGGTGAGACACGGAAGACTGTTTATCTATTGGTATAAAAAATGAACCACTTTCCGTATTTTTCATATGATTAAGATATGCAGTATTGTTTCTTTGTATCCAGTTTAAATAATACCGTACCCACTTCTCCCTGTCGGGGTTATCAATTTTTTTAACATTCATTTCCGTGATTGTGCGTTAGCAACCTGAAATGTAGTGTTAACGACAAATTCCGTTTTTAGAATGAAGCTTCCTGTCCTGTTCCTTCGAAAATAAGGATTTCTATCTCGCGGATTTCGGTCTTTTTCACGGGTATATTGGTGAAAATATTTAATTCCAGTTATTTGGCGGAGTCGGGAAAATTCGTCGTTTAAGTGAATACTGATTGTTAAACAAATTTACTCCCGTGTACACATCACATAACATGTAAAGTTCGTGATTGTTCTTTTTTACATTCGAATTTTTCCGGTGATTAAAAATCGAGTAATCCAATCTCCCATTCTCCTTCTAGGCATCCGTAGATAAACTTTGAAATGAAACAGTGTATTACCCAGATATATAAAGAGTTTGATCGATCACTTCAAATGAAAACAATGTGATCTTTCATTTTAGTGTCTTTATGTTTAGAAATGTATTCGTTGTATTGTGATGGCCAACCTTGAAACTTGCATAGATATTCTCTTTTTCCCTTCCGTTTTCTTTTCTTTAATATTTTTTCAACACTCCATAGGCTATTTTCGTCTTTATCTACCCTCTGCACTTCACTCTCATAGAAAGAATCCGTTACAATTTCATCACCTTTAATATTTCCTAATCGATACAAATTTATGCTTTATTTCTGATACCGTCCTTTAATTTTGAATATTTCTTCGGTCCAGTTTTGACTGAACGATCTATCTCAAATTTGTTGAGCGTGCGAAATTCTGACGAACGATCCTACGGTATATTTGATTTTTTTTCTTTATAGACTTGTTTTTCTCTTTTTTAATTGAAACGGGGTTTTTCTTCCTTGTTGGCTTGTTGTTGTACATATGTGCCCAAATATCAGCTCCATTCCGAAAATTAACGTCTTTTTGTGCGTTATTACACAGGGTTCGGTGAGGTGTAGATTTGTGAAATTCAGCGAATGACTGCAAATCATCTACGAGTATGTGTGTTCATTTTTCAGGAAAAACCTCCAAAATATTTGATTTAATGTACGGATTATCCTTTCAATGAAATTGCATTTTATTTCCTGATTTTGTGTAACAAAATGTTTAATTCCCTTTTCTTTGAATAGTTGTTGAGATTTTTTGGATAAATCTTTGTCTGTGCGGATTTTGATTGGTTTTGTGTGTAAGAAAAATTTGTCTTAATGCATTAGAAACCTCTTCTCCAGTTATGGTTTTCAATCATTCCATCCATAAATATTTACTAAAAACATTCAAGACAATCACGATAAAACGGTAGCCATTGTTTTTTGCTGATATGTTTCCAATTTCCATTAAATCTGCTTCGTACAGATCCCCATTTATTGTTATCTTATATTGTATATATATATTGTTTCCCCATGTTCTTTGTGTTTAATTCATGAACATATAAAGAATTGTATTATTCAAATCAACATTATTGATTGTTTTATCATTCATAATAAATAAACTCATCATAGATACCAGGATTAATTAGAGTCAATTACTGTTGTAATAACTGTATTATATGGAATGATTTTTGAAAACAATAAAAAAGTAAATACAGAAGTTTATTTTGTGTTCTAATTTTTAATTGATGAAATGAAGCAATTCATTACAGGTCTTACTATACTAAATGGTTTTCATGTTTTGTGCTTCATGTTCTCTATCTTATTTACATCCTACCAGGTGGTTTATGTTTGTAGAAATTTTTTACAGCATACAATGTGTGTGGATATTTGTGGATCATTGTGTATTTTTGTGGATTTGTGGATCATTGTGGATGTTTGCAGTCCCTTTATACGGTATTTTTCTTCCTATATTTCCCCTTTTTTTCTATTCTCTAATCGTTAATTGAATTTAATCATACTGTGCTCCCCACGGAATGAGTCAATTCAACTACTTCCTTATTAAGTTAGAACGAAGAGTTCAGGTAAAAATTTTATCCATTTGTCTTTTTTAGTTTTATTTTCTTGTATACATGTGTGTTTTAGTGTGTTCGACAATCCATTAGTCCCGAATCAAGTTTTCCTAATAGCTGAGACCAACAACTAATTTGTCAACAATCCATGATGTTGTTATTATTTGATCAAAAAAACTAACAAATGAGTTTGTATTATAAAATATTTGCTGGAAAATAAATATATATGAAGCATTCTAAGCCTTAATCTCCTGAGCAACGATTGTGCATAAACATTTCATGGTAGATGTGATATATTATATTCTAATGAAAGTATTCAGAAAAAAAAAACAGAGTGCTGCAGCCCCTCCCCCTTTTATCGAGCTACATATATGGTTAATACATAGATTCATAAATCCACCCCCTTGCTGGTACCCCTTCTTTTTCGAAAATCCTGTATCTACATCTGAACTGTTCAAGTAGTGAGTGACTTCTGGTCACAATAGATTGAAAGTTGGTGTATTGAAAGATGACACATGCTAAAAATGTAAAATCAGGATATATCTAAGTTACTATGAAGGATAAATTAAGGTTAACTATTTAGACAGAAACGGAAAATCAGAAACTTCAGGTGACTATTTTCATTTCACATTAAAGAAAATCGTTTGTTTTTTTTTTTTTTTTTCTTTAAATTCGCGTTAATTTAGTTTACAAAAGTGAATTATTATAATATTTTCAAAATATTAATTTACAAAAAGGGATCCCCTAAAACTAAGAATAAAAATGAAAAACCTATAGTACCGTTCAGTTGCTGGGCTGTTATAATAAATAACAATTGCTTACTTAAATTTAGAATTGTCAGCAATCAATAAAATCTTAACCAAGTGATGATATATTGCTTATTACATGGTTAAATTTAATGAAAAACAATTGCTTACTTAAATTTAGAATTGTCAGCAATCAATAAAATCTTAACCAAGTGATGATATATTGCTTATTACATGGTTAAATTTAATGACAAACGGAGAGACATATGGATTGAATTTTTTTTAAAGATCGACAGGCGTAGGGACGATGACTCCACTAAACACACACGCTCGACTATATTCAGTAAAGGTCTCTTGTATTCGAGCTTTAAGTGCCCTCTTGATTTCATTTGATTATTAAACTATGACCAAACTGGTTGTCTTTTCCATAGTTGAAAAAAGTCAAAGTGGACAACCCCAAACCATAATTCTCCGAAATGTAAAAACGAACTCCACCTCAAACCGGTGGTGATTTCAGGCGTTCAGGAAGGATATTCAATCGTTCACAATGTTAATATTTAGTCATATTTATAAGATCAACTTCATAATAATGTGCTTACATAAAAAAATTATATTTGTGATTTTAAAGTGCATGGTGCAAACAATATTCATTCGAATATTGGACTAGGTTAAACTGCGTAATTTGTTTACAACTATCTCAAACAAAAATAGCTGTAGCATTATTTCTGAATCGTTGATATTATGCAAACGACGGACACGTGCTTCCATACGTTAGTGCATGACTATTTGCACTAATAAATCCTTTTTAATTTTTTCACCGATTTTCAACGGAACACGGTCACGTTGGTATTTCAACATAACTTTCAGGAATAAATACGTTCGACATCGAAAAAACATATTTTTTACTGTAAATAGCGCGCATATTCCTTTTAAGGATTTTTGTTATACCTTCTTATTCTATGGAAAATTATTTTTTACCTGATATTGAAAACAATCGATGTTTTATCTAAACATAGACAACCAAATGATCCCTTTTTGCAAATGGTGTTTTTTTTTTTTGGACAATTGTAAATGCTTCAATTATAGAATGCTGTTTCAAGAACAAATTTCATAAGTTGCAGTTTAAAACAGAAATAAATGTCCCAGGACAATAAACGGAAAACGCATTTTAGTTTGGGCATATAAATATCATCTCCAAACAAATATTTTTGCTTTTATCAGCAATTTTATCGGGGTTTTTTTATGGTTTTGTAAGACTTTTCTGTCAAATTTTCTGTAATCATTACGCAATTTGTCTCTCAATTAGAGTTTAATTTGGAAGTACTGTATTTGCTCTATAAGGATCAGATATTTTTTTGAAAACAAATAGCATACAAGCACCAGAGATGGTATTTTGTTTAATTCTTGCAAAATTTGGGAATGTTTATTCTTGATCTTTGATTTTGATTTAATGGATATCGTACACATTTTTGTCAAACTGATTAAAATGCTCCATTTATAGGCTAAAGGGTAGTATTTTTTTCTCAATAGGTGCAATTATAACATGTTTTTAAATTTGCTATATTTATAATAAAAACCATCATGAAAATTTGGAAGCCTTTTCAAATAATTCTCAAGAAGTATTTCCATGTTTTTCAAAATTTATATTGTAAATATACACTCTGCAGTTACTCATAAATAATCTAAAAAAATACATAATACCCATACATCCAAACACAGCGCTCTATAGTTGACTTCCTTCACTTCAATGGTTACACTAAAGGCCAACCTAATGCAGGAAAATGAAATTCTACTTTTTTTGTAAGAGCAAGGAGTGCTTGAGTTATCTATAATTACGGTGCTAGTTTCGTTGATTGTCAAGTATACATCTTGCAAATAGCGAAAACATCTTCTAAATACTACCTAGTTAAAATCGTTCAATAGTTATCATAAAAATGAAGTAATTTAATCTCAATCTTTTTCAAATTACATAGGGACTATAAGCTTATGCGCAGGAAATAATGAGTAAACATCATATTCTGTAAAATATGAGAAAAACTCAAGGTCCCGGCATGAAGAAATGTGAGAAACAAACCAGAGAAATAAACAATAAACAAAATTAAATATCACATGCAGCAAAGACAACAACAAAATTACAGACGATTAAGAATGTGGCGATGTTTAACATTTTTCTAAGGTCATAACCCCCACCCCTTTTTGACCTGTGAAAGTGGTGTTTCAGCTAAAGATTTTGACACATTAACATGAAATGTGTGGATTCATCGATCTTTAAGATTTATTTGTTCATGCTTTGAAAACTTTGTTAGCAAATATTTGCCACACAACATCTTAATATACCATCGGACACATTAGACCCGATGTGAAATTTCAGTGAATTAATTAAATTATAGCAGTAACTCCATGAAAACGACGGTAAAATTATCATTTTGGAATGAATTCTCCGTGAAATTTTAAAGCACTTTGCCTGAAGAATTTGTCACGCAATATTAACATACATTTTTCCATATTACAAAAATAAGAAGATGTGGTATGATTGCCAATGAGACAACTCTCCACCAGAGACCAAATGACATAGAAGTAAACAATAAAAGGTCACCATACGGCTTCAAAAATCGATAAAACCCATACCACATAGTAAGCTATAAAAGGTCCGGAAATGACAAATGTAAAACAATTCAAACGAAAAAATAACGGCCTTATTTATGTTCAAAACAAGAAACGAAAACAAATATGTAACACAGCAACAAACGACAACCATTGAATTACAATTAATCTCCTGACTTGAGACAGGCACATACAGAATGTGGCGGGGGTTAGACATGTTTGCTGGCGCCATACCCTCCCTCTAACTTCTCCCTCTAACTTAATCTACACTGTTTCGTCAAAACGCACAACAACCATTACAAGAATTTGCAACGAACTGTACAAATAAAACTAACTATATAAACATCATACTGTACAAATCAAACACACTATCAAACAAAGAAAGGTACAGTTGTGAAATATGGCTTATCAATATGGATTAGAATGAGTATGTCATTAACTATATTAAACAAACAGACGTATGCATTTCTGATTTACTTCGAGAAACTAAGATTATTTTTAAAACAGGATTAAACTATAAGTACAAAATGGTAGGCGTAATCGAAAACAAAATACGACCGTGCGTTTTGGGATTTGTTGTTTTAAATGCATACTAGGTGTTCATAACTGTAATTCAAATAAAGTCTACTTTTGTTCTATAAGTATTATATGCTTACTTTTACGGCATTCGTCTGTGAAGGAAAGTATGTTGATTCTGTAGATATCAACCTCGCTCCGATACGCTGCAATGTCCTTAATAAACTGTACGGTGGTTATACCCCGTGTAAACAGTAGAATGTTCCTTTACTGAGAACATATTATACATTCTTCACAAGTAAGAGACATGAAATCATACAATTGCATACTATGTTCTTATGTTCAATTGAAATATGTTGTGTAAACAGTTTTGTTAATTTGTGAATGCGTATTTGTTTCGAGCAGACTAAAACGTAGCCACTGTTAATAATCCACTTTAAATAAATAAACAAATAAATTATTTCAATATATACACTTAAGAAATTGTAACCGAGAAATTACACTATAAAACTGAAATTAAAGTAGGAGTTTATTTTTCTAACGTTTTAAATTCACAATGCATGTTTAACATGAAAGCAAACCATTGGACAAATAAATATATAATGTACAAAGACACTTCAAAACTGTTAAAAGGCAGTGAGCTGTTTTCTGCTTGGAGGTAATTTGTTACCCACGTGATTAAAGTGGAAACACGCGCTTAATATGGCCCTAACGTACAAAATTAGATAATTATTAGAAATTTAAATCCTAAACCTTTTTCCAATAATGAAAGAAAACAAGTTGACTACATAAAGAAATCCTTATATATATATATATATATATATATATTCTTCTTTTCTTTTCGTTTTCTTACGTTTTTTGCAATATCGTTGTCACTATAAATAAGAAGATGTGGTATGAGTGCCAATGAGACAACTGTCCATCCAAGTCACAATGTGTAAAAAGTAAACAATTATAGGTCAAAGTACGGCCTTCAACACAAAGCCTTGGCTCACACCAAACAGCAAGCTATAAAGGGCCCCAAAAAGACTAGTGTAAAACAATTCAAACAGGAAAACCAACGGTCAAATCTATATAAAAAACGAGAAACGAGAAACACTTATGAACCACACCAACAAACGACAATCACTGAACAACAGGCTCCTGACTTAGGACAGGTGCATAAAAGTTTATTTTCGACTTATGAGTTTTAAATGTTCCTTGGTATCTTCTGCTTTTCTTTTTTAAAGCATATACTACACACGTTTATCCTTTGTGGTTTCTGGATTTCTAATAATTTTTGATATAAAGAATTGCTTAGCAAACTGTTAGGGAACTGCATTATGCGAGTCAATATGCAGTTGGAATTATTTTCACGTATCGTTATATAGTTAATATTGTAAAGTAATACATTTCAAAAATTTAAATATTTTTTCTTACAGCTGAAACTAATACAAGAATATTCCAATATATCTTTTGGTCCGAGTTCACAGCAAGAGCAGCAAAATATGTTAAAAAGAACGATACCAGGCTAGAAGGTTGGCACACAAGACGCGCATGGTCTAAAAAAAAACATCAGTGGCACTCAAATCAAAACAGTTGTTAGGTCAAATAAAATACGAAGTTAAAGAACATTAAAAATAAAAAGAAAAATTGTGCCACATACCGTAAAGACTATCTATGTATGGATATAGAACAAACATACGTGTTTAGAATATTTCAACATTTCAATAACAACAAATAACAGAAAATTAACGTATCAGTGATATCTCATGTCAGCACAGAGTTGCTGACTACATGGCTGGTGACGCCCTCGTGACATCGAACCACTGGTTGTAAAATCGCATTAAAAGATGTTCATTTATAGACCTTATTTCTTGCAAAAGTGTGAGGACCCGGTGGCCGAGTAGTCTAAGTAGTCGAACTACTGTATCACTAGCCTGTCGATACGGATGTTGTGGGTTCGACTCCGGCACGTTGTAACTATCATAAGACACAACTATGAGTATACATAATATTTTTATTGTTATTGTTTCTTTGTCCAGTCATTTGATTTTGTTATGTCAATGCTATGTAGCATGGTGGAACTAATATTTACTTTTTGTTGTGTTGTAGCACAATGTTGGGAAGATCAGTTAGAAAGCGAAAAGTGCGACCTTACTCTGCCACAGAACACCACCACAAGGGTTGTAACAATTAGACCAGAGACATAGACAACAATGACACACACAGTTTTTACGGATGGGTCACCAGACTGGACTGGATTCACGACTCATCACGCCACTAACTCAACTCCTTTAGGTCACATACATTTGTACATTGGATCATCATCAGACGTCATTTATGCAAACCCCAGAGCTCTGCATCAGTATGTTCCAGTTGATAATTTACCAGGTAATCGTCAGATTTACAAAAGCAGTATATTACTTTTAAGTTAAACCCTAAATGTACATGTGATTCTAACATTTATAAACATATGTATAAAGATATAAGGCAACTTTTTCCAATCTTAAGGTTTAGATTTAAAAGATTTGTGTAATGATTATTTCTCAGTTTCTAAACTTAAATCCACAAAATATTGATGAATGTGTTATTTTACAAATTTATATGGGATGCCGCATCATGCATTAGAAATAAGAAACAATTCTTAAATATAAGGTTACAATTATATATTATTATTATAATTATATATATATATAAATATATTACATGTGAAACTTTTAAATGTTGTTTTGTATATTATCATATGATTTGTAACATATGATTTGTAATGGAGAACACTATTGACTTATACATGTATAATATTATTTATCTTGATAAATAATCTGTTATTCCATATCAGATATGCATGGACTGCATGAATACAGATGTTGCAATAAAGTACCACAAATATAAAGGACAAAATTTATAGAAGTGTATACTTATTGATCACTTTTTAGGACAGACTGCAATATTTCTGTTTGCCCAAACCCTACCAACCAGTCTCAGGTGTAAGGGAAATTTTTATTATTTTTAATTTTTTATATATTTAAGAGAAAATAGGGGCCAAAATGGTTTTTATCTTGTAAACAACTTTTAAAATGAGACTATTAGAGAGTTTTGTGTAAATTGTCAGACGAAGATAAGCGAGGATATATACATGTATGTACATGTAATATTAGCAAACTAGTACAAATTAAGTTATTATTTACAGCTTGTCTTGCAATCTGCTCCAAATCAGTTAAAAATCTTTAGTATTTAGGTGTCGACAACAGCTTTAATTTATATATATACTAGAATTTATTGTAATCTTCATCCTGGAAGATTCTAGGAGTTGCTCAAATATATGAGTATCGTACGCTGTACGTTTAGGTGCCAAGCTTTGTTAATTTAGACTTGAAGCATTATGAAGAGCAATTTCATTTGCATAAAACCATTGGCCCTACTGGTTCCTGGGCTACAGTTGATTCCAAATTATGGTTGATAATTATTAATGAAAATTATAGTACAGGTTGAACTTCAGTTAACATGAACACTGGGACCAATTTGAAATGTTATGCTTCTAATTATGAGGGTACCTAGATGTTGTTAAGCAGCTTGTTTGTGTTTTGTTGTTTTGTTTTTTTTTTTTGTGTAACGCAGGTCATCCTATTATACTTGTTGGTTGTCCTAACAGGCGACATTTACCATGTTTACTTTGCATAATCTAGGCCGTCTTATGATAATCCAAGTTTCAGGTCACCTAGACCTCAAATGGAAATAAGTTTTCATTTGGGCAACCTGGTTTATACCCAAGACGAGACAGAGAGTGGTTGCTGCTGTTATACTAAATGTTTATTTCTTCTTACATGGATTTAGACTCTAGTATACAGGTCCTCATAGTCATTCTTTTAAATTTGCATTTGCCTGAGTTGATCCAGTTATTCTTGCCTTGTATTTATGGGCGTTTTATTACATTATAAGAAATTCACTTCAACATAGACATCTTACACATTCAGGTATTTCCCATCCAATCTTTTATGGTAATATTCTTTACAAAGTACAAAATATCAGCATTTACCTCAAAAGCTAACAAAACAATAAAGCAAACTTATGAAGAAGGAATACTTTTGCCTGCATAAAAAATGGCATATTTTGGCTTCAATATTGATTCACTTGCACAGTCTTTGCATCGGACATAAACTCATTTATTCTTAAACCAGTTGCTGGTATGATACGGGTTATGTTCCTCTAATATATTTTATGATGGTATGATACTAAACCCCCAATGAAGGGATGGTACTAGATATTTCATATAATGAAGACATATTCTTTCGAACAGTTAAATTGAGGTCTGGGGCTGGCATTTCAGTAACTGTCAGTAGTCCTTTGTTAATTTATGTAATATCGTCATTTTCAATTTTTGTTTTGTTTGATTTGTTACCTATTCTGATATTGGACTTGGACTTCTTTAAACTGTGTGATTTTTACTGTGAGTATTGCTGTGTGTTTGTTTCTTCTTCATTGGGTTGAGATTAAAAAAAAAAAAAAAAAAAACTTGTTTAACCCCTCTGCATTTTAGTGCCTGTTCTAAGTCTGGGGCCTCTGGCCTTTGTTAGCCTTGTATGAATTTTTATTTTAGTTCATATATTTCGGAGTTAAGTATGACATTCATTATCACTGATCTGGTACAAATTTTTCTTTATGGCCGAAGCCGTTTCTGGTTTTTAGGTGGATCGCTTCAGATGCCTGGTCCCAACTGCAGACATTTATCCTGCCATAACCCCACAGGAATTTATTACTGTTATGTCAGACCTTTAGTAACCGTTTAATTGTAAGTTCCATAGCACCCAGTACATACAGATGTATCAGAGAAGACAGTCTTTCCTTTTTCATGGGTCAGATCTCTAATAGTTTTAATGAATACATTTCCTATCTCTCTCTATGAATTGTTAAGGTATTGCTTACTTGTACATTTTGTATCTCTTAACAGATGTGTCAAAAAAAAAATTAAAAAATTGAGGTTTGACAGTTTTTGAGAAGGCATTAAACACTCCAGGCCTATTACATTTACCTTAACCAGAGTCATGCTGAAGTCTAGCTTATTTCCTTATCTTGTGTTGGTTAAACTTGGTATGAATTCAGTGTGTTTGAAGCTGTCTTTTCAATTGTTTTTGAGGATTATTAAAGGGTCGGAGACCCAATGCTGACAACTTAATACAGGGGTAACAGAAGAATTATTATTTTTCTCGATTAATTATGCTTTAAATTGTATTGGTATTACATATATAACATATACTTCCATGTAGCTAATTGCCATACAAGAATTGTAGGAGATCCTATATATAGCTATAATGTTTGGATAGTAGAATCCTCAATAGTAAGTATGCTTTTGTAGCAGACCGACATCCTTCAGATGGGGTTGACTTAGGTCTAGGCACTGAAATGATTCTTTGAGGTGGCATGATTGTCAAGCATGTTAAAAGTTAACTCAGAACAATGAAACTAGGAGGATCCACCATATTTCTTAATAAAACATGTAGCAGGTAATGACACAGGTAGTTCTAGAGTGGGTTTTTGCACAAGGAGATGAAGAACATGATCAGATGGATTATGCGGTTCATCAATTCTTAAGTAAGTATGGTCTCAAATTTGACCAGGTTATTGCAAAGCATGGACTTGTGTTGCTATAGAACTATATTATTGCCTTTATAATTAGCTGTCTGGTTGCTACATAAAATATCATGATTTTCGATCAGATCAGAAAATTTTCAACTGGATGATTTTCACTTTTCACCCTTAACATGCTTATGAAATGAATTGTTAAACATCTTGAATATATATTTGACGATATACTATAATATACTATATTTTATGATATACAAGTACAATCAACTATCTTATGGTTTGGTGTAGTTTTGGTTAGTATTTTTATCTGTGTAGGTAAATATGTTTTTGGAACAGTTGTTCACAAAACATCATATAGATTATTTAACATATATATGTACCAAGTTGTACTTTAAATAAAAATATCTATCTATAGTTATCTGGTTCACAGCTTTGCAGCGAACCGTCCTTTTTATGGCGGTTGACAGAGTCTCTGTTTTCCTCCGTCAATGTGGCAGAATTCGCTGCATAGAATCTTAATGTTAACTATGAAATTTTAGGTTTTTGGATAATACAGACTACACTTGTGTATCCCACGGTGTTTTCTAAATTTAAAGCACCAGTGTATCCCACGGTGCATCTTTACATTTTCATATATATCTATCTATCTATCTGCAAGGTTGCCATATATCTATCTACATATACATATACATCTATCTATCTATATATATATCATATGAATCTATCATATTATGAATAAAAGCTGTGGCCAGATATCGCCAAACCATACATGTATTTTGTTTTAATGGCACCATCTGAGATAATTAACGTATCAGTGATATTTCATGTCAGCACAGAGATGCTGACTACATGGCTGGTGACGCCCTCGTGACATCGAACCACTGGTTGTAAAATCGCATTAAAAGATGTTCACTTATAGACCTTATTTCTTGCAAAAGTGTGAGGACCCGGTGGCCGAGTGGTCTAAGTAGTCGAACTACTGTATCACTAGCCTGTCGATACGGATGTTGTGGGTTCGACTCCGGCACGTGGCAGGTGCGTTCGACTCCAATAGTATCTGACTAGGATTGTCAGGTTTCCTACCGAAGGTCGATGGTTCTCTCCGAGCATTCCAACTTCCTCCACCAATAAATACTGACCGCCACGAAACAGCACAGTAGTGCTTAAAGTAGCGCTAAAACACAATCAATTAATCAATCAATCAATCTTGCCAAAGTGAACACTACAATGTAAATTCCCAAGTATTATAAAATGTAAATTATGATGGATATATACCGGTCGTATTAAATTATAAAAGTAGAGGCAAGCATACATGGGGGTCAAAACTAATGAACTGATTAGAATGGGACTAGGTACATTTTTAGGAGTAGCATTTCTTACTCTGAATACATCACTTGTTATACGAGTCCATACGTGTGTTCGCGTTTTCGAATTTGCGATTTCGCCTTCGCATTTTCGAGATTTCGCGTTTTCGCGATTTCGCTTTTTCGCGATTTCGCGTTTTCGCGTTTTTCAATTACTGCCCACTGCTGTCAGTCATCTCGTATCCTTGATCTTATTGGATTATGATTAACAATTTGAAGATAACATGACTGGATAATGTTATTTTCAAGTACTATTAATTGTGAAGTCTAGAGCGCGAAAACGCGAAGTCGAAATCGCGAAAACGAGAAGTGAAACCTTTTTGCGTTTTCGCGTTATCGGCTTCACGTTTTCGACTTCGCATTTTCGCGTTTTCGCCCTATAGGATATGAAAGGCGAAAATGTGAAAACGCGAAATGGCCTTAACCGGCCATCATAGTAGTCAGGAATATAGTCTATTATATTACACTGTCAACACATGCTTGCATTTATTAACCATCACATAAGAAATGTAAAGATCTAATTTAAAACCAAATTATAACATTTATTATTAAATTTTATCACAATGGATATTACGGTGAATATAAATATTGACTTTATGTTATATTTCTCTTGGTAAAAAAACAAAATCTGTTGCATACTATAGATATTGCTCAGCTATTAGATTCTTGATTTTTTTCTTTTGTTTGATGTTGATCAGTTTTCCCGATTTGAGAAATTGCTTGTTAAAATCAATGCCTGATTGAACCAGATGTTACGCTTTAAATGATGCAAGTCTGCAATATGAACTTTTATATGCTTAATGATTTAACTTGTACCGGTTTAGATGGGCTTTCTTTCACAATTTGTTCCTCTTTAAGCGACCTTAAGTACTATTAGTAAGTTAAAGATTAACTTTTGGGTGGCTACTTCACATAACTGTACGTATTCATAACCACAATTTTTTAAACACAATATTGTGTCAACATTCGCAGTGTTTGTACATTTTATTGTCAAAAAGCTTAACGAGAATAACAAGATGTGATAGTATATGATCGTTAATGAAACAAGTATAAATCTAAGACAATGTATAAGGATATAACAACGTATGTCACCGTACTGCCTCCAACAATGAGCTAAAAGCTACAAAAAGTCAGGGAAACAAATTACGAAACAATACAAAAAGAATATATTAAGCTCATAACGAAATACAATTATGACACCCGGCAACTAACATACTAACGGTATACTGGTAAAGTAATATTTTATTCTTTTACAGAAATATATACACATTTTATCATTAATGTATTGTCATGCTTTTGCATATTTTCTTTTATTTACGCTGAGATATAGTTAAATTTAATTCTATACACATTTTACCGGACTATTTACCGGATTTGTAATAACATAAGCAACACGACGGATGCCACATGTGGAGCAGGATCTGCTTACCCTTCCGGAGCACCTGAGATCACCCCCAGTTTTTGGTGGGGTTCGTGTTGCTTAGTCTTTAGTTTTCTATGTTGTGTCATCTGTACTATTGTTTGTCTGTTTGTCTTTTTATTTTTGGCCATGGCTTTGTCAGTTTGTTTTCGATCTATGAGTTTGACTGTCCCTCTGGTATCTTTCGTCCCTCTTTTGTTACGTCAAGCAATAGGAGTAAGAATCTTTCGCGCCAAAACAAGAAAATAACCTGCATCATTAAATTATTTTATCATCATCTTCTTGACATTTCCAATAGAAAATAGCGTTTGGTATAAGCAATAATGGTAAGTATTACTTATTATTGTTAAGGTTTTCTAGACCTGGTTCTCTAGACCTTCTTGACGGTCAATTTAATCCCATTTATCAATTATCCCCGATGACAAATGTCAACCCAGTATTATATATACCACGCTATTTACGAGTTAACATATTTAAACGACGAATCCGCAGGATGAGTTCGTTTAAATATGTTAATGAGTAAGGCGTGGTGTATATGTTTTGTAACATCATTCAAAAGTGGCCTGGTGATTTTTTATCCAATAAAAAACCAGCGGGAGTGTCGTTCTAGCCCGCTGCTTAGCGCGCGCACGAGAAAATCGATCCAGGCAGTTTTTCCGAAAATCAGCCGGTTCATTCAGTGCTTACATGTCGTTTAGAATGGCCGTGAAATTTAAAAACGTAGATTTTATGGATATTGTTGGAACCGAGCAAGACCTCATTGATGCCACCAAGGACATTGAATTATCTCAAATTGCTCTAGAAGTTGAAGAAGAAATCCAGTTAACCCAAGCCGCTGCTGCTGCCGAAAACGATTTTTCGTTGACACAGTTTGTACTTGATGCAGATACTGCAGGAGAAGCAAACCAGCCAAATTTCGATTTTGGGGATTTCGACATGAGTTTTTTCTCGGCAATACGGACAATTCCGATAGCACGAATAACAGATTTTCCGCCGTTGTATCAAATGAAGAGATAACCAATCTCATATCGGAACAAAAGAACAAGATCACCGAAAAAAATGGGCCATGAATGTTTTCAACGAATGGCAGGGCGAAAGAATAAGGACGGGAATTATCATGCCAGATCTTTTACAAATGGATTATATTTCCATGCTTTTTTGGCTACAGCGGTTCGTAATGGAAGCCAGGAAGAAAAATGGAGACGAATACCACCCCACCCCCCAAAGTCTATATATTATTTGTTTTGTGGAGTTATGAGATACTGTAGGGACAATGGATTACATGTTAACTTCTTTAATGGAGATGTCGCTACGTTTGCGGGTTTGAGAAAGGTTTTAGATGCCCGAATGAAACAATTACCAGGAAAATGGCTTGGAACGAATATTAAAAAAGCAGACGCTATATCAAGAGAAGACGAAGAAATCCTTTGGTCGTTAGGAGTGTTCGGAACCTCAACGGCCACAACGCTACAATATACCATATATTCTTCTATGCCTGTAAAGTGTTCGGTTTAAGAGGGAAGGACGAACATCGTAAACTAGAGTGCTCGCAGTTTGAGTTGGGTGAAGACCAGAAAGGAAAATTTATCAGGTTAGTGTCGGTATTATTGGCTTTAAGTGCATATTTTTGTGTCTATAAATCATGCTTTTGTCAAGCACGAGCTTCCCAAGTTTTAAGTATTATATACACCACTGCTTTTCCGAGATAAACGAGTTAAACAACGAGCACGCAGTGCGAGTTTGTTTACGAGTTTATAAAATTGTCATTACAAACTGTTATGTTTCTGAAAAGAATATAAATGAACCAGACATTCCCGTGACGAAAACTGATAGATTCTACATGTAGCCCTACCGTACGGCATCACCACGCATGCTTCCGAAAACTTTACTCTGTAAGTTTTTTGCGTTTTTTTTTTCAATAAATATATATTTGCAAAGTTGCAATACGATATTTCCTATCATTTTAAAATACGTTTATCATATTATGTCATTTATAAAACAGGTTCATTGGTAGAAGCGAACAGGCATACCAAGGAGGACTTGCACATTTGAAGGTTTCAAATAAAGACATAAAGCATTATACAAGGGGTGGTAAGTACCATTTTATAAATTTAAAGCAGGTCGTTTTAAAATAGAGATAGTTCATTACCAAATTTTGGTAATTAGCTGTATCTTTTGGTGAAAATTTAATTCTTGGCTAGGAAAAAATATTTTTGATAACAATCATATTGCCATTTTTTTTCTGAAAATTATTTTAAAACACGTTATATTCAGGAGAAAATGTGATAGATGCAAAGTGTCAGGAGGAAATGAGAAAGATTCATATTTTCCCTTTTTATATGTAATATATATATATATATATCACTGCTTTTCGGAGATAAACGAGTTAAACAACGAGCACGTAGTGCGAGTTTGTTTACGAGTTTATCAAAGGACCATGATTTTACACAAAACACAGTTATTATTTCATTAAAAGATCAAAGAAAAAAATCGACATCATGTAATATGTGTATTTGGTTTGTTGCTCGTTCTTTGTTTTTCAAAATAAATTTATTCATGCTTCAACTTTCAGGTTCCAGATGTCTTTACGAACACTTTGAAACTTATCTAAATGCTCTTGGAAACGACGAATGTTTCTACCGAAAGCCTTTGACCAGCGTAATGCGCTATGGAAAACAGCCGTTAGGCGTGAACAAACTAGAGTCTTTAATGAAGGAAATGTGTGGAAAAGCCGGGCTAAAAGGAAACTTCACAAAGCATTCGGAAAAAGAAGTTGCGCTACGTCCTTGTATAAGGCTGGTCTAGACGAACAGTCCATAATGGACCGTACAGGTCACCGTTCAACTGCCGTGAGCACGTACAAAACAAAGACCAACGAAATAGAAGAAAAGGTATCGATGACACTAAACCCCCCGTCTGAGGAGAACACCGTCGGAACAAGAGATGAAAAACAACCACCCAAGAAAATAAAATTCGATAATTCTGTAGAGGTTCATGACGACACAAGGCAGGGATTGTTTGATATCACGAATGGCCCCGCTTCTCGTGGAAATGTCAGTTATAACAATTGCCATTTTATTTACACCGTTACTAAATAAAGACAGTCGCGATGTGCATTTCAGAATGTATTTTTTTGATTATATAGTCTGACATTTTTTATTGAATTCATATTTTGCAAGATGGATAAAATTTCAACCATTATTTTTTTCAAAGTGCTATAAATGATCCTGTATTAGTGCGATTTTTGAGATATTACATAATTTGGAAATTGTTTCTTTTTCTTTGCATGTTTTAGATACGAAAAGTGAGCTCATTTTTCGTCAGGAGTAACATGGTTTAAAATAGGGTACATTTGGCATTAAATGGTTATTTCAAAAGAGGGTTTGTCATACTTATTAAGTACTCCTGGTAGAAATGTGTACATTTTTCAAAATTGAAAAAAGACAGCATCACCCAAAAAACATGTTTATAACTGAGCAGTTAAAAAAGAAGTGTATACAACCGAAGCGATATCCAAGAAGAAGGGGAATTAATAGACAAAAGACAAACCCGGGAACAAAAAAGACACACATGGACAAACAGCAACATTTAACATTAAAAACTAAAAACAAATGAGAAACACGGACCCCGAAAAACTGTGGCGACCCCAGGTGCTCCGGAATGAACTACAAAACAAGAACACCAGCCATTCCAATAAATTAATCCTATACACTAGGTAATATCCTTTTTCAGTTGAAAAAAAAAAGATAAGGGAATACGGCACAGCAGACATGACAAAAAGTTATTTTTCTGAATTGAGCGACTCGGGCTCCTCTAAGGCACATACCATTTGATTTTCTGGGGACCTGGGAATTTTTAGAACAAAATATTCCGGCTCTGATTTGTCATAAAAAATTTCTTGAAAAAAAAAAAGATTTTCCCCAACAAAATTTTATTGAAACAAAATTTTATTGCATTTATTAAATTATCAAATGCATTGGCAAAAATAATCCGGCTCAGGTATAAACAACAACCCCCGAAAATTAAATGGTTTGTTCCTAAAACTAAAAGCATGGACCAGATGCCTTCTCTGTTTTTCATGAAACACTGGCCGAGTCGTTAGAGGTGTGTCTAAAAATTTCGTTGAAATTTATGAAGTCAGTGACGGAATTCCCAGAAAGTAGAAATCCTATTTGTAAAACAAACGAAATCCTTGTCCTCGTGCATTCACTAAACTAAACTGTCAATCACATGGAGGCGTAACAAAGAGGCGGAGTTTAAATCGTGGTTTAACATAAAAAAATATAAGATTATACCATAGTCCAAGCTCCGCCTATCTACATGAAGTTGCAAGAACACAGTACGTCATGATTCTTTTTAATGGAATAACATATCAATCTTTATATTAAACCATGGTTTTTCAGAAACCGAACTATTAAGCAGATTATCACGTAAAAACTTCAAAGGAAAAATGCCGTATTATGTTACAAGTCGATTTGAGTCATGGGTGAAAATCTGATCTATTTGATGACATAATTTCTTCATTAACTGTACATGCAATATTTTTGTATTTTTTGTTAACCGTGCACATACCCTTTACATGTCTGCAAGATAAATGGGTTATGTATGTGTGAATTGTGTAATAACAATAATGGCGAACGATAAAAGTTGGTGAAGTCAGTGCGTGATCACGTGACATTTGTAAACAAACGGGCTCCCGATGTAACACGTGTCGGAATTATCCATACAGATTGCATTAAACAATTAATTTACCCATAGGCGACAATGATAGCCTTTTTCGAGATACAGACTTTAGAAAGTTGATTTTTTTACGAAACCCTGCTAGAATTAAAGAAAAATTATTCGGACAGTATTTTTTGGTCCCAAAAATATAGGTTCCCGTGGCTTTTCTTACCGTAATTTGTACTTATCTCCCTTGCCTATCATTTTTGCACTTAAAAACACGTGTCTCATCCTAGCGTTGAAAAGACATCTCAGTTCCGTTAGGGCTACGGAAAATATATTATTTTGCCTTTGGTATAATGCAGAGTGCACGAAGTCTCTAATAATAAAAAATAACGGGTGCACATATCGACCAATCAGGATTAACCATACTCTTAATTCGGAATACCATGTTATATCTTCATAAAATGGCTGCGCCCATAAAATCTAATGGTTTATTGTAACCTATAAGGTGCAACCAATCTTATATTTCACTATTATTTGATGCTATTTCTGTGTCTATTAGTAGGTGTTGCAGATCAGAAGTCATAGTTTCATAGTGTTGGTGTTCCTGTTCAGTAGTTGGTTGTTAAATTTTTTATAGAAGGCAGGTCTACATTACTAAAAGAAGGCAAGTCTACATTATTAAACTAAGTCTGTGAAAAAATGACTCAACTCTCCTTGTATTTTTTCCACAATTTTTGAAACATGCATAATATAAAGAGTATTTGCTTCCCTTTAACACTTTCCCCCTTCACCCCAAAAAAAAACTCAATGGCAATGACAACTACTCTAATCTTAAATTGAAAGCAATGGAAAGTAAACTGTAAATTATAACTGACTGTCAAAACTAACTTTGACAATGACCACATATTTTTAAGTTCAATGTACATGTAATATACAGGATAATACATGGACTCGATACTGCTGCGTTTATACAGGTTTTTCGATGAAAAATTATTTGTTTGATAACTTAGGGAGCTACCATTTGATTTTTAGGGGGGGGGGGGGGGGGGCTAGGATGAAATTTGAAAAAAAAGGCAGGACAAGAGTTTTGAGTAAAAAAAGGGGCAGGATGACACTTTGCAAAAAAAACGACAGGATGACAATTTATATAAAAAAAAGGCAGGACAGAGATTACAATAAAAAAAAATGCAGGACAAAATTTTTTTTTTTTTTTTTGTTTTTTTTTTTTTTTTTTCACATTATATCGGGCTTTATCTCTGATCTTATTTCAGTGTGCATAGTTCTGATTCTTCATATATCCCCTTTATAATATTAGGAAATCTGTTTGGACGATTCCATATATCATTATGTTCTAGGGGTTTTTAGATTCAGTGTCGAGTTAATGTATATTATATAGCGTTGTCTGCGAGAAATAAATAATTTTTCTGATAATGTTACTAAATTTAAAACCAATTTTGATATAATTAACATATATATTCCATATAACTGTGTAAATTGATCGGAATGTGAATGACAACATAGACCTGAAATTCAGTATGGCCTTTCCCGTTTTACACATGACATTTGCGCGGGAAATTCTTCCATTGACTTCGTAATTTACTACTAATGAATTGTTGGATGAGTTATAATTTGTGTTTGGGTTTAAGGTGGTAGGATTTAATGTGATATAATTTGTATGCTCTACTACAGTACATACATTGACGTCAAGTTTGTACACATAAAGCTCTAGTCTAGTCACAACTGAAGTGTACAGCATATCCCATCATATTTCAACCAACATTGGCAACAAATACAACGGATTTATTATTAATGCACGTTAAATAATTAGAGTTTTTTTGGCGAAAACTAATTAACTTATTTTCCCTGAAAAACTTCCTTGATACAGAAACATTTTATAAAGTTGATATTTTCTTTATATTTTTCTGTGTCAAAATGACCTAAATATGAAGAAATGTGAATGACAACATAGACCTGAAATTCAGTATGGCCTTTCCCGTTTTACACATGACATTTACGCGGGAAAAGCTTCCATTTGAATGTATCACCATTGCGACAATTAATTTGTTTCTGCATTCATAGGCGGATCCAGGGGGTCCTGGCAGAGTCCAATGCCCCCTTTTGTTGGGAAAATTTGGTTGGTTGTTTAGGGAATCACCGAAGCATGACTGGAGCGGGCCCCCTCTTAGTCAGTGGGCCAGCTCATGAAAATTTCTAAATCAGCCACTGCCTGGGGGCCAGGCCTCCCCTTTTGTGGGAAAAATTTGGGTGATTATATAGGAAATCGCTGAAGCATGATTGACTCAATGACTGGAATGGGCCCTTGGTAGATCAGGCAGCGCCTTCCCCCCACCCTATATAAAGTTCTGATTCGACCACTGACATTGTTATTTACTGACGTGTTTTAATTAGATTTCCTACCACTACAGTGCAGTATTCAAGTAGAACAGTATCAACATTTGATTTCGGGTTTAAATTTGTCCACTCCACATATATACATAATACACATATACTGTTCCCAGATGAGATGGACTTTTTAAAACAATCTTCATTTTCTATTGAAAATTAGTGGATTCATCCTTTGAAAAAAAAACAACCCCCTTTATAAGTTAAAAAAGGCTAAATTTTCTTTTTCCTTTTTCTACACCAGCAAAATAAGGGATATCCCTCATTTTATTTTATTTATATTTTTGAGGGGGTCCCAAGCTGAGCTGTTGTTTAGTTGTAAAAATGGCCATTACTTTTCTCGATTGAATTATTGCATACTTTTCATGTTGGGACGGTTTACAGCCTTCAAGGCTTTTCCTCATTTTATGAATGCTGTATGGTTGCCAAAAATTACTTGCATCCATGTACATAATGTGAACTTAGGTGAATAGTTGTTATTTATACAAACAAATCCCATGTCAATATTACATGTACATGTACAATCAGACATCAACCCAACGCCAAACTGAATGTAATTGAAAAAAATCTAGAGGTTAATATACAGTCGAACAATAAACAAAATTAAAAATTATACAGTGAAATTTTGAAAAGAAATATCATATACATGTATTTGCAAGATTCAAAATATATCTTTCACAATTTATTAAGTTATAGGTTCACCTACAATTTTTATACTCTTTTATGAGGCTTATTATGGTATACCGTTGTCTGTCCATCTGTCTGTCAGTCCGTCCGTCATCAACATGTCGGACATCAACTCAACAACACTTTAACCAATTTGCATGAAACTTTGGTGAATTGTTTATATCTATTGACGTGAGCTCGCTTTTGTTTGTTATGTTTTATTTTTCCTTTCAGAGTTATGGAGTTTTTATTCATACAAAAAAGGGGGCATTTTCCAGTTTTCAGACGGTAACTCCAAAATGCTTTTACCAATTTGCAAGAAACTTTGTTTATTTAAAACTGATTTCATTTAAAGAAGCGAATACTTTAATTTTGAGACATATTTGAAAACAACAAATATACGTCTATTAGAATGATTAGAGGGGTATTTGATTGGTCGTAGATTTGGAATCTTATTTTATTATGAAGTCAGATTTGGACATCGTCTTGAGGAATGGAGGTTGATTAGAAATCTGACCAGTCTGAGTCTTATATGTGTATACATATATTATTGAATCAGTTGTGAGGGTAAATAGACACTGATAGGGTTATTAAAAAAAAATTGGGTGGGGGTTCTGATAACATTTTATAGTTTTGAATGTTTGTTCAATGTTCACCAGTTTACTATGATTAGGTGAAAGTTTGTTCTTATTTCAAACAGAGGGCACAAAGCCTACATATATATCAATTTGTGCATGAAGTGATTGTTATATGCTAGGTTGGAATGATTTTACCAAAACTTAGTAAGCTTTAACAGGTGTATATACTAATAAAAATAAATCATGTCTTTTTCAGGCTTTCTGATCCATGCAGTATGGCATGTTCGTGAGATGTGGTTATTGACAATGGATGTTCCGGAAGGACCTGTACAAAGTATATCACTGGATTGAGCTCTTTGTCAAAGTGTATTATTAAAGTGCTTTGCTTTGAGCTCAGTTCATTGTTATGCAATTCATTCTTTGTGAATTTAAAGATTTGATAGACAACTCTCATCTGCACCAGGAATTTTTGTAAGAAGTATCCATTCTATGTAAGTAGTGATTGGAAGATAAAGGCATTTTATTTGTCCAGAAGCCAAATTAAATACAAGAACAGTTCCAATTTCAATATCCCCCATGCTACACTTATTTAATATTTCCAAGGGGCATAACTCTTAAAAAGTCAATCGTCGACCATTTTAGAACTTGTCCGAGATATTGCTGATATTAACCTATAATATAAGTTTTATAAAAATCTGGCAAGAATTATACATGTACCTGTGAGAATGCTAACTAGGCCATTTTTCATAAATTTAATATTTCGAAGTGACATACATTGTAACTCTTTGAAAAAAGTCGATCGTCCACCATTATGGAAGTTAACTGAGATATTGCTGATATTAACCTATAGTATACGTTTTTTTTAATTTCTGACAAGAATTGTACTCATGACAGTGCTAACAAGGCCATTACATAATTTTATATTTTCAAGGGGCACATCTCTTTTATACATGTAATATGTCGACATCCATCATTTTAGAATTTGTCCGTGATATTGCTGATATATACCTATATAATATGTGTTTTATAAAAATCTGGCAAGAATTGTACCCGTGAATGCGCTAACGAGGTCATGTTCAATAAATGTAATATTTCTATGAGGCATAACTCTTTTAAAAAGTTGATCAGCCACCATTAAGGGACTTGTCCGAGATATTGCTGATATTTACCTATAGTACAAGTTTTATAAAATCTGAAAAGAATTGTACCCGTGAGAGCGCTAACAAGACCATCACATTAATTTAATTTTTTCAAGAGGCATAACTCTTTTATAATAAGTGGATGTCCATCATTTCAGAATTTGTCCAAGATATTGCTGATATTAACCTATAATATACATGTAAGTTTTATAAATATCTGACAAGAATTGTACCCGTGAGAACGTTAACGAGGCCATTTTCCATAAATTTAATATTTTCAGGAGGCAAATCTCTTTTGAAATAAGTCGATCGTCCACCATTTTAGAACTTGTCCGAGATATAGCTGACATTCACCTATAGTATAAGTGTTATAAAAATCTGGCAAGAATTGTACACATGACAGTGCTAACAAGACTGAAAGGACAGACACACAGAGGCACAGCCAGACACTTGGTATTTCCATGTCCCCTGCAACGTGTTACACAGGGGACTAAAAAAGCACAAAATTACCAAACAATGCTACACGTGCTACTAGCAATATGATGCTCCGTGGTTTTGTAACACTTTCAAAACATCTGTTCTGCATGTAAATGGTCATTCACTATATGTAAAAGAAAAGGACAAACTTCATAGGGCCTATCATGCTAATTGATTTTAAAAATTATGGTTTTTAAAATTATATTTCATTGTTTAACATTTATCATTCAGTTGTTAATTTCTTAATTTGTGTGAATTAACAGTAAATGTCAATTACAGCACTTTAATACCACAACAAAACTAGCTCACTGTACTGGTCTTACTTATATTTGTATCCATATTACAAAATATCTTGAAACAAGAATATTTTTGCAATATCTTTTCATTTTGAATACTTTAACTTTTTAGATAATTAGAACATGTTCAGTAGATGTTCATATCACTAGAAATGTTATCAGTTGACCTTTGTAGCAGTTATGAGTCACTGAAGCATGCTCACAAAGGTTCTTTTAATGATATCACTTTCATATTGGTCAAAACTTTTTTTTTACTTATCGAAAGGAAGAAATAATAAATAAAAAACAAAAAAACAGAAAGTTACTTTCTTCCTCATCTAGCCCAAAACATCATGTGAGGCATTGTCATTACAAAAAACCATAAAATATCTTATTAGAAACAATTTCTACATTCAATCAAAATTTTTACTAATGATACTGGGAAGATCCTTAACTAATTTACAGTTTTGTGGACAAACCCAAGTAAGAAATGACAAACACAAAGGAACATAAATAGAACTATACAAATAGTACATGCATGCATGTTCTCCGATACTATCTCCCATATTAAATCACATCATGCAGGAATGAACCTTATCTTTTCCTCCCCTAGCTATCCAAAACCAAAGATGGTAATCAAATAAATGCAATTAATGGTTCCTCCATGACAGTTTTGAAAATAAACTAAATATTAAATAAACAATACTGCATATGTCCAGTGTTTGGTTCAAGTTGGCTGTCATTATTCCACACAGTGTAATATATGGAAAAAAACCCAGAGAACTACTTTTGTCAGAAAACACTGTCAAACATCCAAACATACTATCCACACTAATCTGTGTCCACACTTGTCATTATAAAAAAAAACATGGAATATACTTTCAACTGGGAGGCAAATCCTCCATATTCAGGTGAATATCAAAACGGACGGATTACAGTAGGAAAATTGAAATCTTCTCTATCGTCGTTTAGTTTTCAAACGTTATGTTAACTTCTATATGCAAACCAAGGTATTATGCAGACCCAACCGTGTATGTGGTACTCTTTTAATATTTCAAGTTCAAAGGAATAGAACCGCTCAACATTGTCACCAAATATTAGTTATTCAGTGAGAATACAGTATATACATAGAAGAACATCAAGATAATGCTAGCATCTTTTCCATTTTTGCTAAGTAGACTCCACATGAATTCCTGCTACGTACGAATAAAAGAATATTAAGCTCGTGAGAAAAGGAGCACAGTTGTACCAATAAGAATGCTACATTTCTGTTGAATAACCCTTCTGCAAACGTAACAAATATATTGTCAATAAATATTAGCATCTAAATGATGCCAGTTTTATAGAACTTCTTGACAATATAGAAAAAAAAATGTTTGCCAACTTCCCGAATATATTTGTACATGCACTTCTCTAGCATGTTTCAGTAAATGCGTAAATTATGACTGACTGACAAAACTTTGACAATGACCACTTATTTTTAAGTTCAATGTACATGTAATATACAGGATAATGCATAGATTCGATACTGCTGCAAGTTTATACAGGATTGTCGATGAAAAAAATAATTTGTTTGCCAACTTAGTGTTTCCTTCAGGAGGTTTTGGTGTGGTATGGCACCCTACCATTTTTATACGCCTGTTTACGTGACATATTATGGTATACCGTTGTCGGTCTGTCTGCCCGTCTGACGGTTGTCAGCATGTCGTTCACCAACTTAATTAAACTTTCTCTAATTTGAATGAAACTTTGGTGAATTGATTATATCTATTGACATGAGCTCCCTTTAGATTTTTAGGAATTTCAGATTTTAGGTTTCAGAGTTGTGGGGTTTTTAAAAAGGGGGATTTTCATGTTTTAGGACTATAACTCAAAAATGCTTTGAGCAGTTGTCCTGAAACTTTGGTGAATTGTTTATATCTAATGATGCAGGCTCCCTTTGGATTTGATTTTTTTTAGGCTTTACGTTTCAGCGTTATGGGATTTTATTCATAAAAGGGGGAGGGATTTCCCAGTGTGCGGACAATAACTCAAAAGTGCTTTGAACAATTTTCATTAAACTGTGGTGACTGCTTTATATCTATTAAAATAATCTCCCGACAGTTTTTTTTTTTTTTATATAATTTTTTTTTATAAATTTTGGTATGACATTGATGAGATATAGATCTTTATTCTTTGAAGAAGAGACGGGTGTATCATGTGCTAATGGCGCAGCTCTTTATTCTTGAACCCCTGCCCATTTTAGGAAAAAAATTAACACCATGCCCTTTTCTGTCGTACTTCAAAAATGACACCATGCTCTTTTCTGTCGTACTTTATAACACCTTGCCATTTTATATGCCCGCTTATGGGACATATTATGGTATACATACATACCATTGTCAGTCTGTCTGTCGTCAACATGTCAGACGATAACTCAAAAATGCTTTAACCAATTTGAATGACACTTTGTTTAATTCTATTGACGTGAGCTTGGTGAATTCTATATTGACGTGAGCTCCCTTTCGATTTTTATAAATTTTAGATTTTACGTTTCTGAGTTGTGGGTTATGGGTTTTTTCATTTCAAAAGGGGGGATTTCCCAGTTATTTAATATGCTGAATGAAACTGCTCCCTTTCGATTTTTATAAATTTTACATTTTACATTTCTGAGTTGTGGGTTATGGGGTTTTATGCCCTCACCGTAGCGGAGGGGGCATTAAGTTTTACCCTTGTCCGTCTGTACGTACATAGGTACGTACGTACGTCCCAAAATTGGTTTCTGTTCTCTAACTTAAGTTTGCCTCAACCAAATGTTATAAAATTTATACACAATGCTTATTACCACAAAACACAGGTCAAGTTTGAATTTTTGTGGCATCACTTTTACCATTCTAGAGTTATGCCCCTTTACAAATGGAAAAATTGCTGAATTTTTCGTTTCCGTTCTCTAACTTTAGATTGGCTTAACTAAATGTTATAAAACTTATAAACAATGCTTATTACCACAAAACACAGATCAAGTTCGAATTTTGGTGATGTCACTTTTATCGTTCTAGAGTTATGCCATTTTACAAATGGAAAAATTGCTGATTTTTTCGTTTCCATTCTCTAACTTTAGTTTGCCTCAACAAAATGTTATGAAACTATAGTGCTTACTACCATAAAACACAGAACAAGTATGAATTTTGGTGGCGTCACTTTTACCGTTCTAGAGCTATGCCCCTTTACATATTGAAAAATTGCTGAATTTTTTGTTTCCGTTCTCTAACTTTAGATTGGCTCAACCAAATGTTATGAAACTTATAAACAATTCTTATTACCACAAAACTCAGATCAAGTACAAATTTGGGTAGCGTCACTTTTACAGTTCTTGAGTTATGTCCCTTTATAACGTTTTATACAAGCGGGGGCACCATCTGTGTCCCATGGACACATTCCCCATATATTTCATTTAAAAAGGGGGGAATTTCCAAGTTATTTAATATGCTGAATGAAACTGTATTTAGTTTTTGGATTGTAAGCCCTTTTGTTGGGGGGGGGGGTAATTGATGAGCATTTAGTTGTGAAGGGTATAAAATTAAACAGTGTTAGATCACATATAAATTGATAAATTAAAGTTCTTTGATATGTTTAATCCTACGGAAGCGTATTAGCGCCACACATTTTTTTTTTTTTTTCCCTATCTTTGCGTTATAACGCAAACATTTGCGTTATAACGCAAACCTTTGCGATATAACGCAAACCTTTGCGTTATAACGCAAACCTTTTGCGTTATAACGCAAACCTTTGCGTTGTAACGCAAACATTTGCGTTATAACGCAAACATTTGCGTTATAACGCAAACCTTTGCGATATAACGCAAACATTTGCGTTATAACGCAAACCTTTTGCGTTATAACGCAAACCTTTGCGATATAACGCAAACCTTTGCGTTATAACGCAAACCTTTGCGTTATAACGCAAACCTTTGCGTTATAACGCAAACATTTGCGTTATAACGCAAACCTTTGCGTTAAACGCAAACCTTTGCGATATAACGCAAACCTTTGCGTTAAACGCAAACCTTTTGCGTTATAACGCAAACCTTTGCGTTATAACGCAAACCTTTGCGAAATAACGCAAACATTTGTTTTATCTTATTTCTTATTTAAGATTCAAAGGAAGCAGCAGTTATTAATGGAGGAGGCTGCATATGTTAAAATTTATCTTCTTTGTACTCATTGCAAAGTAAAATGCTTTACTATTTAACTAATAATGAGCAGGATAATAGATATGAGAATATGTGGTATGAGTGCCGATGAGAAAACTCTCCATCTAAGTCATAATTTGTAAAGTAAACCATTATAGTTCAAAGTGCGGTCTTCAATACGGAGCATTGGCTCACACCGAACATTAAGCTATAAAATGCCCCAAAATGATATACATGATAATATATATACATATATTACAATGAAAATTGAGTAAATTAAAGTTATACCGAAGAAAGAAAAAAACAACTCTGCTAATATAGCTATAGCCGAATATAAATATACTTCCAAAGTAAGCTCTCCTTTGAGGATTGTGTAAGGTTGGTTAACTACCCTTTTGTAATAAATGAATAAAATGAAGATGTTTTATTAATAAAATTATGTTCTCTCCATTTAAATTGCTACCAAGTTACCACTCTAGATTGAAAATTTCATGACTTTTTATCAAAGAATCTTTATCATATTCTGAGATTTAAAAAAAAGATTTCTTACATCAAAATTAAAAATAAAAAAAATCTTTCTTAATTATTCATTTTACAGCAGAAAGATCATTTTGTCTATTTGCCTTGACAGTTTTACAATTGTATGACATTATTTTGCTCTTATCTACTTCATCAAAATTTTAAAAATGTTGGCCTTTCAAATAAAATATGTCTATAACATATCTATTTTCTTGTTAAATTATATACTTTTCTGATTCCTATGCATATTTATTATAATGACTTTTCCTTGTATTTATGGTTCTTTTCTTAACTAAATCACAACAGAAGTTTAATGACAGACGGGCATATACAAAACTTAATGAATAATTGAAATCAAAATGTTTGCGTTATAACGCAAATGTTTGCGTTACAACGCAAAGGTTTGCGTTATAACGCAAAAGGTTTGCGTTAAACGCAAAGGTTTGCGTTATAACGCAAAGGTTTGCGTTATAACGCAAAGGTTTGCGTTATATCGCAAAGGTTTGCGTTATAACGCAAATGTTTGCGTTATAACGCAAAAGGTTTGCGTTATAACGCAAATGTTTGCGTTATAACGCAAAGGTTTGCGTTATAACGCAAAGGTTTGCGTTATAACGCAAAGGTTTGCGTTATATCGCAAATGTTTGCGTTAAACGCAAAGGTTTGCGTTATAACGCAAAGGTTTGCGTTTTAACGCAAATGTTTGCGTTATAACGCAAAGGTTTGCGTTGTAACGCAAAGGTTTGCGTTATAACGCAAATGTTTGCGTTATAACGCAAAGGTTTGCGTTATAACGCAAAAGGTTTGCGTTATAACGCAAAGGTTTGCGTTATAACGCAAATGTTTGCGTTATAACGCAAAGATAGGGAAAAAAAAAATGTGTGGCGCTAATACGCTTCCGTATAATCCAATGGTCTATGTAGATATTTAATTTTGGGTTTCAATTTCAGAGTCCAAAATTCAACAAAAATTCTTGGGGTTCAATGGTATGCTGAATTTAACGGCATATTTTGAATATTGATTTGGGCCTGGTATACTTTGTCAATATATTATGTTCCAGATCAAATACACAACCAACAGGAGGAAGTGAGAGCCATGCAGTTGTATGTGCGGAAGAGGAATAACTCTAGATTCATAGATTATCAGATATGAAAAAGTTAGATATTTAAGACATGCATAAGCATATTAGTTCATGTTTAGTTTTAGCACGGTCGTCCATAACTGACATGCATGTACGAACTGAAACTACTATAGTGTTCTCAGGCATGAATAATTTGCCACTAGACGTTAAGCTACATGTGTACCAACAATTTCTACAATCATATTAGTTTATGTAATAAACCAAAGCACAATAAGTACACAGTACACATTTTTATATTAAACAACTTTGTAAAAGTTTTAAACCGGTGTATATACTCATAATATAAAAAAAATTCATGTCTTTTTCAGGACTTCTGATCCATTTATTGTAGTATGGCATGTTTGTGAGATGTGGTTATGGATAATGGATGTTCATGAAGGGCCTGTAGTCGAAGTATATCACTGGATTGAGCTCTTTGTTTAAGTGTATTATTAAAATGCTTTGCTTTGAGCTCAATTCATTGTTATGCAATTCATTCTTTGTGAAATAAAGATTTGACAGCCAACTCACATCTGCACAATGAATTGTTGAAGTAGTGTCCGTTCTATGTAAGTAGTAATAAGGAGATAAAAGGATTTTATTTACATTTGAACCAAAAATTTTTTGTTCAGAAGCCAAATATAAAAAACGCACAAATTTACCAGACAATGCTACCCGTGCTACTAGTATTTTTTATGATGCTAGGTGGGTTTGTTACACTTTTTTTAAACATCTGTACTGCCTACTGACGACTCAGTCCTAAGTGTAAATGGTCATTCACTATGTAGAAGAAAAGGACAACATTCATAAGGCTTATCTGGCCTAATTGATTTCTAAATTTATATTTCATTGTTCAACATTATCATTCATTCGTTAATTTCTTAATTTGTGTGTATTAACAGTAAATGTTAATACAGCACTGTTCACTTTCATACCACAACAAAACTAGCTTACTGTACTGGTATCACTTAAATTTGTATCCGTATAACAAACAAATTTTGAAATAAGAATAATTTTACAATACCTTTTTCATTTTGAATACTAAAACTTTTTAGATAATTAGAATATATTAAGTAGATGTTAATATCCACAAGAAATTTTATCAGTTGACTTTTGTGGGAGTTATGAGTCTTTGAAGCATGCTCTCAAAGGTTCGTTTATTGATATCATTTTCATACTGGTCAAACAAATTTCATCTACTTTGAACAGGCTTTGGAGAAGACATTTTCGAAGGAAGAACTAATAAAAAATAGCACAGAAGTTTACTTTCTAGCTCATCTAGCCCCAGGCATCATGTCATGCATTGTCATTACTTAAAACTATTAAATATCTTCTGAGAAACAATTTCGACATTTAAACGAAATATTTTTCGAATGATACTGGGAAGATCCTTAACTAATTAACAGTTTTTTGTGGACAAACCCAAGTAAAAACTGACCACCACAAAGGAACATAAATAGAACCATACAAATAGTACATGCATGCATGTTCTCAGATACCATCTCCCATATTAAAATCACATCAAGCAGAAATGCACCTAATGTGTTCCTCTCCTAGCTATCCGAAATCAAAGATGTGGAACATATTTTATCATAATCATTTGGTAATCTGACAATGCAATTAGTGTCTCCTCCATGACAGTCTTAAACAGTACAACTAAATATTCAATAAACAACACTGTTTACTGTTTGGTTCAGGTTGGCTGTCATTGTGCAACACAGTTTAATATAGAACCCAACTCTTTTTGTCAGAAAACACTGTCAAACATCTACACATACTATACACACTGATGTGTGTCCACACTTGTTTATAAGGCAAAACATTTTATCTACAGAATGAGACACGTCCCTACCAGATGGTACACTCATTTCACTGCTCTCGTTCTATGGAACTCACTCGTTGTCCTATCGGACTCATTTATACAAATTCTTTGTTTTGAACTGTAAATAGGCCTAAACAAAAGGATAATCACCTACTAAGAACATGATTTACATTCATTCTTCACAATTAAGGAACACCAAATTCTACACTTTCATTGGTCGAGAGAACTTTGCTATATTCTAAATATATTTAGTGTGCTTAAACAATGCTTTATCCTAGCCCGAGGTAAGTTTCCACGTCTAGGTGGGTGAGATAACAGTAAACTGTCAATTAAAAACTTGTAACATTTGGTTCAATCAAGCATTGATTCTAACAAGCAATTTCTCAAATTAATTACTGTTCAAGAGTTAAAAGAATTATACTTGTACATATATTTAAAAACAAATACAAATCATGTTAAATATTTGTCATTATTGGCCAGCACACCAAGGATGATGATGATGGATGGCTGCTTAACGTCCAGCGGCAAATATGCATATTCAGGACGAGAACATGTTAATGTAATATGAATGTTAACCCTGCTTTGTACTAGACCGACACGCTGAGCCGGATTTTTAACGTGCTAATTCACAAGGTAACAGTCCGCAGGAAGACATGTCACCTTACCCGGACACATTATTCTGACTCCGGACCGACCAGTCCTTGCTTTTAATCCTTAATCATGTTAATGCCGCGTGATTAGCGGAGAAGCAACAAATATCAATTTTAAAGTCTTTGGTCCCGGCTGGGGTTTGAACCCACGACCTCCCGCACTCGAGGCGAACACGCTACCATGAGACCACCGAGGCAGTTGTGTGAGCCAAAATTTGTTCCTGTGAAAAGTTCCAGTGGAACAAATATCACGGGAAATATATTCTGGGAGAACTTTTTTCACAGATAATTTCTATATGATTTGTTCCATCTCTATAAAATAAGTTCCACAATTTACCTGGTGAAATAAGTTCTGGTTTGTGAAATTTGTTCCTTACCTAGTGAAATAAGTTCCGCGTTTGTGAGATTTGTTCCTTACCTGGTGAGATAAGTTCCTTGTCTGTGAAATATGTTCCACTGGTTATACAAGTTATCTTTTATACTGAGCATTGTTATCAGTGAGTTTAAAGTTATAGTTCAAGTACATTATAATAATATGTATTATATTGATAATGTAATAAATAAAAAGTGTAAACATCCAATATGGATTCTGTGGAGTATAATGTTAAATTACATTATCCATAAAAAAATACCCAAATGACACTAATTTAATCAAAATTGAAGAATAAGAAAAATCAATCAGGAAAATTTTATAGATCGATCATTTATTTATGAATATTGCAATTCAAAATATGTTACTTCATATCAGAATTTGTAGAAAAATGAAATAGTGTGTTTTAAATATTTACAGTTGTTAATCATATTATCTACGTACAATATATATGCTACGGCAATACTTTTTTACACACTAGGTGCAAATGATAGGAAAAGGTATAAGGTCCATTGGGCCAAAAGGCCCAGGTGGGACAACTCATTGTTTGTCTTCACCATAGGTCCATAGTTAGGTCTAAAGAGTCTTAGATACCTACCCCCGTATTTTTTAAAAGTCTGTCAAAAATTCCCTACGCCAAAACTTTTTTACACACTAGGTGCAAATGATAGGTAAAGGTCTAAGGTCCATTGGGCCAAAAGGCCCAGGTGGGACAACTCATGGTTTATCTTCACCAAAGGTCCAAACTTAGGTATAAAGAATCTTAGATGCCTACCCCCTATTTTTCAAAGTCTGTCAAAAATTCCCTACGGCAATTATTTTTTACACACTAGGTGCAAATGATAGGAAAAGGTCTAAGGTCCCCCTATTTTTCAAAGTCTGTCAAAAATTCCTTACGGCAATACTTTTTTAAACGCTAGGTGCAAATGATACGAAAAGGTCTAAGGTCCATTGGGCCAAAAGGCCGAGGTGGGACAACTCATGGTTTGTCTTTACCATAGGTCCAAACTCAGGTATAAAGAGTCTTAGATACCTACCCCCCTATTTTTCAAAGTCTGTCAAAAATTCCGTACGGCAATACTTTTTTAAACACTAGGTGCAAATGATACGAAAAGGTGTAAGGTCCATTGGGCCAAAAGGCCCAGGTGGGACAACTCGTGGTTTGTCTTCACCATAGGTCCAAACTTAGGTCTAAAGAGTCTTAGATGCCTACCCACGTATTTTTTAAGTCTGTCGAAAATTCCCTACGACAATACTTTTTTACACACCAAGTGCAAATGGTAGGTAAAGGTCTAAGGTCTATTGGACCAAAAGGCCCAGGTGGGACAGCTCATGGTTTATCTTCACCAAAGGTCCAAACTTAGGTATAAAGAGTCTTAGATGCCTACCCCCAAATTTTTCAAAGTCTGTCAAAAATTCCCTACGGCAATTCTTTTTTACACACTAGGTGCAAATGATAGGAAAAGGTCTTAGGTCCATTGGGCCAAGAGGCCCAGGTGGGACAACTCATGGTTTGTCTTCACCATAGGTCCAAACTCAGGTTTAAAGAGTCTTAGATACCTACCCCCCTATTTTTCAAAGTCTGTCAAAAATTCCTTACGGCAATACTTTTTTACACGCTAGGTGCAAATGATGGTTAAAGGTCTAAGGTGCAAAAGGCCCAGGTGGGACAACACATGGTTTGTCTTCACCAGAGGACCAAACTTTGGTCTAAAGAGTCTTAGATGCCTACCCCCTCCCTTCCCCTCCCCATCTTTCAAAGTTTTTCAAAAATTCCCTACTGCAACTATAAGTACTATTTCTAACCCTTACAATGAGCAACGCAATTGGAAGATTCGGTTATCTCGTAGTTATCATTATACTTCGATGAGGCACATGTATACCTTTGTTTTCACTTTTGAAAAGGGAATTAAAATATATAATTCTTTATTTAACATCTTCTTCTTAATTTTACAATTGCAAAGTTAGATATATTTTAAAAACAATTCTGTTGAGTTTGAATCTTATGCATCTTTTGGGTTTTTAGATTTATCTTAAAAGTGGCTGCTAGCGTAGTGGCTGCTAGCGAGTGGCTGCTAGCTTGAACCTGGTCTTAATCTACACTGTATAGTCAAAATGCACAGCCATTACAAGAATTTGCAACGAACTGTACAAATCAAACTAACTATATAAACAACATACTGTACAAATCAAATACACTATACAACAAAGAAAGGTACAGTTGTGAAATATGGATATCAGTCTTTAAACATCTATAACTGAAATATTACAATGAGTGTGTCATTAACTATATTAAACAAACAGATGTATGCCTTTCTGATTGACTTCGAGAAACTAAAATTATCTTCAAAACAGGATTAAACTATAAGTAAAAAATGGTAGGCGTAATCGAAAACAAAATACGACCGTGCGATTTTGGATTTGTTGTTTTAAATGCATACTAGGTGTTCATAACTGTAATTCAAATAAAGTCTACTTTTGTTCTATAAGTATTATATGCTTACTTTTACGGCAGTTCGTCTGTGAAGGAAAGTATGTTGACTCTGTAGATATCAACCTCACTCCGATACGCTGCAATGTCCTTAATAAACTGCGGTGGTTATATGCGGGGAACTGTGACCTATAGGTTGTGTAACAAGAGCCTGACTGAATGGCCTCTTGTTTCTGAAACAGTGTGATGCACCTGATCACACAACGAACGATTGCTGTGAATAGCAATGAGAACTTTGGCACTGAAACTCTGGTGAAAACTAACTGTTGATACTCTGGAACTAGCGATGAATAAACCAATAATTCAGCATGGAATACTAATACTTTTATTACAGATGGACTGTTTCAGTGTAAAGTCCTGAGTCCAAATCTTGCTTATAAAATTATAAACAAGTATTTATACACAATTGAATTGACAAGTATAGACATAACAAATAACAATTAATTTGAGTAATATTGTTCACTGACAAGGATTAAACTATTTTTAGAACTTGAAGAATAAAGTTAATTTACTAATCTGATTATGATATTTAAAATATATAATAATGAAAAGGTATAATGTCACTAATTAGCTAATAGAATAAAACATGTCACTCAATGTCCAAACTGAGAATTAGATTGCATATCAAAGCATGTTGATTTTAAGTCCTGGATATTAAATGTAAATAGAAACAAAATATAAAATTAAATGAATTTTAAAACACGTAGAAATAAAGTCTAAATTATCAAAATTGAGAATTTTATATTAAAGTCCAAAATATTAAACTGAAGCTGCATTTTCCTGGTCACATATGCCTCTCCTCCCAATTAAGTCCGTCCTCGGACTTAGCACTATCTAAATCGGCCTCCTCTGCGGTTGTTATAGTGTCTGTTGTTATAGTTGGGTCGCTGTTGGTTTTGGCTGGAAGACAACATGCAGTTTTCATGACGAAGGCTTTGAAGTTCTTCTGTCAGCTGTTTGATAGAATGTTCATGAAATTGCAATTTTGAATGAAGGTCTGATTTTTCTTTTTTCAATGTTTGTATTTCGTCAGAAAATTCGGTTGAACGTAAATAGTATAGATCATGTACCATTTTAACAGTCTTGTCTTTTTCAATTACTTGCTCCTTTAGTTCCTGAATTTGATTCACATATTCCTGTACGTTAATACGCGAAACACTTTCTTCTTTCTGTTGACGAAGGTTTTCAAGTTCTTGCTTGAACTGATCTCTCGGATTCTATAATCTGTTGGTTCTTTAGTTGAAGTTTTAAGTCCTCGATGCACTTTTGTTGTTCTAGATTTGTATTCTTTTCCTTGAAAATTTTCTGTTTTACACTTTTAGTTCTGTTTTCAGCACATTTGCAATGTCCAAATATTGCACGAACGCTGAATTTCTCATACCAGAGAACGGCAAAGCTCGGATGATATTTTTGCGCTCAATATAGCTGTGTATTCTAGCTATATCACGTTCTTTTTGTTTTCTAGATTTCACATGAACTGGTGTACTTTTTCTGTCCTTTGTTACTTTTGAAAACATTTACTAGAATAATGTCCGAACTTTCCACACAAATAGCATCTCTGATTGATTGAATTGCATAAATAGAATTTGTGAAATTTACCGCATCTTCCACATGCTGGACTGTAACCTGACTGGACATTCCATGGTCTCCATTGTGATCGAAAGCTGTACTCCATCGCTGAATATTGTCTATGATACTTGTTTGGGGAACTCGCTTGGCTGCTTGAGGTCTCTGGATCGTGTGCTGAGCATAGAAGTCAGCACGCCGTCGTCGTCCACCAATCTGTCACCGGGGAAACTGGGTGACCTGTAGGTTGTGTAACAAGAGCCTGACTGAATGGCCTCTTGTTTCTGTGGTTATACCCCGTGTTAACAGTAGAATATTCCTTTACTGAGAACATATTATACATTCTTCACAAGTAAGAGACATGAAATCATACAATTGCATACTATGTACTTATGTTCAATTGAAATATGTTCTGTAAACAGTTTTGTTAATCTGTGAATGCGTATTTGTTTCGAGCAGCCTAAAACGTAGCCACTGTTAATAATTCACTTTAAATAAATAAACAAATAAATTATTTCAATATTATACACTTAAGAAATTGTAACTGAGAAATTACACTATAAAACTATAATTAAAGTAGAAGTTAATTTTTCTAACGTTTTAAATTCACAATGCATTTTTAATATGAAAGCAAACCATTGGATAAATAGATATATAATGTACAAAGACAGTTCAAAACTGTTAAAAGGCAGTGAGCTTGCAAATATATAAAAAAAAGGGATTTCTTTATGAATTCAACTTGTTTTCTTTCATTATTCGAAAAAGGATTTAAATTACTAATAATTATCTAATTTTGTACTTTGGCCAAATTAAGCATGTGTTTCCACTTTAATCACGTGGGTAACAAAAGGCACACCAGACGCGCATGGTCTAAAAAAAACATCAGTGGCACTCAAATCAAAACAGTTGTTAGGCCAAATAAAATACGAAGTTAAAGAACATTAAAAATAAAAAGAAAAATTGTGCCACATACCGTAAAGACTATCTATGTATAGAACAAACATAAGTGTTTAGAATATTTCAACATTTCAATAACAGCAAATAACAGAAAATTAACGTATCAGTGATATCTCATGTCAGCACAGAGTTGCTGACTACATGGCTGGTGACGCCCTCGTGACATCGAACCACTGGTTGTAAAATCGCATTAAAAGATGTTCATTTATAGACCTTATTTCTTGCAAAATTGTGAGGATCCGGTGGCCGAGTGGTCTAAGTAGTCGAACTACTGTATCACTAGCCTGTCAACACTGAGGTTATGAGTTCGACTCCGGCACGTGGCAGGTGCGTTCGACTCCAATAGTATCTGACTAGGATTGTTAGGTTTCCTACCGATGGTCGATGGTTCTCTCCGAGTATTCCGGTTTCCTCCACCAATAAATACTGACCGCCACGAAACAGCACAGTAATGCTTAAAGTAGCGCTAAAACACAAGCAATTAATCAAACAATCAATCTTGCCAAAGTGAACACTACAATGTAAATTCCCAAGTATTATAAAATGTAAATTATGATGGATATATACCGGTCGTATTAAATTATAAAAGTAGAGGCAAGCAAACATGGGAGTCAAAACTAATCAACTGATAAGGATGGGACTAGGTGCATTTTTAGGAGTAGCATTTTTTACTCTGAATACATTACTTGTTATACGAGTCCATACGTGTGTCGTGTACGACAAGACAAGACGTCTGGTACAAAAAAAAAAGAACGTCTGGTACAATGAGATAAAGGATGCCGCTTACAGTAATATATGGTGGCTGGTTAAGGCCATTTTGCGTTTACGCCTTTTCGCCTTTCATATTCTATAGGGCGAAAACGCGAAAACGCAAAATGATTTCACTTTTTATTTTCGCGTTTTCGAATTTGCGATTTCCTCTTCGCATTTTGAGATTTTGAGTTTTCGCGTTTTCGCGATTTCGCGTTTTTCAATTACTGCCCACTTCTGTCAGTCATCTCGTATCCTTGATCTTATTGGATAATGATTAACAATTTGAAGATAACATGACTGGATAGTATTATTTTCAAGTACTATTAATTGTGAAGCGAAAACGGGAAGTCGAAAACGCGAAAACGAGAAGTGAAACCTTTTTGCGTTTTCGCGTTATCGGCTTCACGTTTTCGCATTTTCGACTTCGCATTTTCGAGTTTTCGCCCTATAGGATATGAAAGGCGAAAATGCGAAAATGCGAAATGGTCTTAACCGGCCACCATAGTAGTCAGGAATATAATCTAATATATTACACTGTCAACACATGCATGCATTTATTAACCATCACATAAGAAATGTAAAGATCTAATTTAAAACCAAATTATAACATTTATTATTAGATTTTATCACAGTGGATATTACGGTGAATATAAATATTGACTTTATGAAATATTTCTTTTGGTAAAAAAACAAAATCTGTTGCATACTATAGATATTGCTCAGCTCTCAGACTCTTGATTTTTTTTTCTTTTGTTTGATGTTGATCAGTTTTCCCGATTTGAGAAATTGCTTGTTAAAATCAATGCCTGATTGAACCAGATGTTACGCTTTAAATGATGTAAGGCTGCGTTATGAACTTTGATATGCTTCATGATTTAACTTGTACCGGTTTAGATGGGCTTTCTTTTACAATTCGTTCCTCTTTAAGCGACCTTAAGTACTATTAGTAAGTCAAAGATTAACTTTTGGGTGATTAATTCAAACAACTGTACGTATTCATAACCACAATTTTTTAAGCACAAGATTGTGTCAACATTCGTAATGTTTGTACATTTTATTGTCGAAAAGCTTAACGAGAAAGACAAGATGTGATAGTATATGATCGCTAATGAAACAAGTATAAATCTAAGACAATGTATAAGGATATAACAACGTATGTCACCGTACTGCCTCCAACAATGAGCAAAAAGCTACAAAAAGCCAGGGATACAAATTGCGAAACAATACAAAAAGAGAAAACTATCCGCCTATATTAAGCTCATAACCCCACCCATGTTCCGGCCCCCAAATAGTGCCAAGTTGACCCCCATTTGAAATAAAAAATAGTGAATGCACCCCTAGGGATACTACCCCAACATCATACCAAATATAAAGTTTCCATCATTTAAGGCTTGGAAGAAAATGGTCGGACAAATTAGGGTTAAGAATAATAATAATAACAAGTAATCCTGTGTTAGGATGCTAACACAAAAGTCGCCAAACGGCCCCAACCATTGTTCTGCTGTTTCCATTAAAACGGCAGCCATTTTGAAATTTCAAAGTCGGATATCACATTTACACGTGACAGGTCACATTACTTACAAGTTTCATAAAAATTGGACCAATTTTCAAATTTAGGCATTCGTGTTTCCATGGTTACGGTGGCCATTTTGAAATTCCAAAGTCAAATGCCACTTCTACATAAGACAGTCAACATTTGTGTAAAGTTTCATTAAGTTTGAAGCATTTTGAATTTTTGACATTTTGCAGTTTCCATGGTAACGGCAGCCATTTTGAAAATTCTAAAGTCGGATGGCACATCTACACATGACAGGTCACATTACTGTCAAGTTTCATAAAGATTGGACCAAATCTAGATTTTCGCATTTTGTTGTTTCCATGGCAACGGCGGCCATTTTGGAAATTCCAAAGTCAAATTCCAAATCTACATACACTCGTTAACATCTCTGTAAAATTTCATTAAATTTGAAGCATTTTAAAAAATTTCATATTTTGCAGTTTCCATAGTAACGGCGGCCATTTTAAAATTCCAAAGTCGAACTACAGCTACATATGGTGCTACCTGTAATAATCTATCATTATATAACATAAAAAGTACATAGGAATAATTCAACACTATCACATGACTAATCACATGACTATTGTTCTAGAATGTTCCATGAAAATTGACCCCTAAAATAATGCCAAGATGACCCCGGGCTGAAATAAAAATGTGGAATGGACACCTGCACATCGGTCTCTTGTATTACACAAAACTTAAAGGTTATAACAAAAACAACAAGTAATCCTGTGTTAGGATGCTAACACAAAAGTCGCCAAAACGGCCCCAACCATTGTTCTGCTGTTTCCATGGTAACGGCAGCCATTTTGAAATTTCATAGTCGGATAGCACATCTACACATGACAGGTCACATTACTTACAAGTTTCATAAAAATTGGACCAATTTTCAAATTTAGGCATTCGTGTTTCCATGGTTACGATGGCCATTTTGGAAATTCCAAAGTCAAATGCCACATCTACATAAGACAGTTAACATTTGTGTAAAGTTTCATTAAGTTTGAAGCATTTTGAATTTTTTGACATTTTTGCAGTTTCCATGGTAACGGCAGCCATTTTGAAAATTCCAAAGTCGGATAGCACATCTACACATGACAGGTCACAATACTGTCAAGTTTCATAAAGATTGGACCAAATCTAGATTTTTCGCATTTTTGTTTCCATGGCAACGGCGGCCATTTTGGAAATTCCAAAGTCAAATTCAAATCTACATACACTCGTTCACATCTCTGTAAAATTTCATTTAATTTGAAGCATTTAAAAATTTTTCACATTTTGCAGTTTCCATGGTAACGGCGGCCATTTTAAAATTCCAAATTGAATTACAGCTACATATGGTGCTACCTGTAATAATCTATCATTATATGACATAAAAAGTACATAGGAATAATTCAACACTATCACATGACTAATCACATGACTATTGTTCTAGAATGTTCCATGAAAATTGACCCCTAAAATAATGCCAAGATGACCCGGGCTGAAATAAAAATGTGGAATGGACACCTGCACATCGGTCTCTTGTATTACACAAAACTTAAAGGTTCTACCAGTAGCGAATCAATAGTCGAAAATGACCCCACCCATGTTCCGGCCCCCAAATAGTGCCAAGTTGACCCCATTTGAAATAAAAATAGTGAATGCACCCTAGGGATACTACCCCAACATCATACCAAATATAAAGTTTCCATCATTTAAGGCTTGGAAGAAAATGGTCGGACAAATTAGGGTTAAGAATAATAATAATAACAGTAATCCTGTGTTAGGATGCTAACACAAAAGTCGCCAAAACGGCCCCAACCATTGTTCTGCTGTTTCCATTAAAACGGCAGCCATTTTGAAATTTCAAAGTCGGATATCACATTTACACGTGACAGGTCACATTACTTACAAGTTTCATAAAATTGGACCAATTTTCAAATTTAGGCATTCGTGTTTCCATGGTTACGGTGGCCATTTTGAAATTCCAAAGTCAAATGCCACTTCTACATAAGACAGTCAACATTTGTGTAAAGTTTCATTAAGTTTGAAGCATTTTGAATTTTTGACATTTTGCAGTTTCCATGGTAACGGCAGCCATTTTGAAAATTCTAAAGTCGGATGGCACATCTACACATGACAGGTCACATTACTGTCAAGTTTCATAAAGATTGGACCAAATCTAGATTTTCGCATTTTGTTGTTTCCATGGCAACGGCGGCCATTTTGGAAATTCCAAAGTCAAATTCCAAATCTACATACACTCGTTAACATCTCTGTAAAATTTCATTAAATTTGAAGCATTTTAAAAAATTTCATATTTTGCAGTTTCCATAGTAACGGCGGCCATTTTAAAATTCCAAAGTCGAACTACAGCTACATATGGTGCTACCTGTAATAATCTATCATTATATAACATAAAAAGTACATAGGAATAATTCAACACTATCACATGACTAATCACATGACTATTGTTCTAGAATGTTCCATGAAAATTGACCCCTAAAATAATGCCAAGATGACCCCGGGCTGAAATAAAAATGTGGAATGGACACCTGCACATCGGTCTCTTGTATTACACAAAACTTAAAGGTTCTACCAGTAGCGAATCAATAGTCGAAAATGACCCCACCCATGTTCCGGCCCCAAAAGTGCCAAGTTGACCCCATTTTAAATAAAAATAGCGAATGCACCCTAGGATACTACCCCAACATCATACCAAATATAAAGTTTCCATCATTTAAGGCTTGGAAGAAAATGGTCGGACAAATTAGGGTTAAGAAGAATAATAATAATAACAAGTAATCCTGTGTTAGGATGCTAACACAAAAGTCGCCAAACGGCCCCAACCATTGTTCTGCTGTTTCCATGGTAACGGCAGCCATTTTGAAATTTCAGTCGGATAGCACATCTACACATGACTGGTCACATTACTTACAAGTTTCATAAAAATTGGACCAATTTTCAAATTTAGGCATTCCTGTTTCCATGGTTACGGTGACCATTTTGAAATTCCAAAGTCAAATGCCACTTCTACATAAGACAGTCAACATTTGTGTAAAGTTTCATTAAGTTTGAAGCATTTTGAATTTTTGACATTTTGCAGTTTCCATGGTAACGGCAGCCATTTTAAAAATTCAAAGTCGGATGGCACATCTACACATGACAGGTCACATTACTGTCAAGTTTCATAAAGATTGGACCAAATCTAGATTTTTCGCATTTTGTTGTTTCCATGGCAACGGCGGCCATTTTGGAAATTCCAAAGTCAAATTCCAAATCTACATACACTCATTAACATCTCTGTAAAATTTCATTAAATTTGAAGCATTTTAAAAAATTTCACATTTTGCAGTTTCCATGGTAACGGCGGCCATTTTAAAATTCCAAAGTCGAATTACAGCTACATATGGTGCTACCTGTAATAATCTATCATTATATAACATAAAAAGTACATAGGAATAATTCAACACTATCACATGACTAATCACATGACTATTGTTCTAGAATGTTCCATGAAAATTGACCCCTAAAATAATGCCAAGATGACCCCGGCTGAAATAAAAATGTGGAATGGACACTTGGACATCGGTCTCTTGTATTACACAAAACTTAAAGGTTCTACCAGTAGCGAATCAATAGTCGAAAATGACCCCACCCATGTTCCGGCCCCAAGTAGTGCCAAGATGACCCCATTTGAAATAAAAATAGTGAATGCACCCCTAGGGATACTACCCCAACATCATACCAACTATAAAGTTTCCATCATTTAAGGCTTGGAAGAAAATGGTCGGACAAATTAGGGTTAAGAAGAATAATAATAATAATAATAATAATAATAATAATAATAATAATAATAAGAAACGGGACAAAATATAAAGTCTCCAAAACTCCGTTTTGGCGACTTAATAATAAGAAACAGGACAAAACAATAAGTCTCCAAAACTCCGTTTTGGCGACTTAACTAGATTGCTATTGCAAGCAATAGCGGAGGATGTCACCCTGTACTGGACATTGTCACAGTAGCAGCAACCATTTTGAGTGTACCAAAGTCAAATGGCACATCTATTATACATGCTGGAATTGGCATGTCTTTGATCACCCCCCTCCCCCTTTTTTTCTTCCCGTAGAATAAGTTTGAGTTCTATACATAGTTTGGGAATTCTTTAGAATCTAAAATTAGACCCACGCGCGAGGAAGAACGTGGCGTCACGTGATGTGCAAGTATATTATCGTGGACTTAGCATATTTATATTCTTTTAAGAGGGACCTTAGACAGACAACATGTGTATATATTGACGGAGCGGCATACTAACTGTTCATTTTGTTCTTCAATAGCTCGCGTATCTCACGATGCATGTATCTTATCTTGTACAATTAAATTACACGTTCATCGATTGATTTCAGCTAAAGTGTATATTTTAGCAGGTTTGATTTTTGATTTTGGTGTTTTAACGCCACTTTTAAGCACCGCTTTTGGGCTATTTCGTGGCGGCCAGTTTTTATTGGTGGAGGAAGCCGGGTGCCCGGAGAAAACCACCGACCTTCGATAGGAAAACTGACAATCCTAGTCAATTAAGATTGGAGTCGAGTGCACCCGCACGAGCGGGGTTCGAACTCACAATCTCAGTGTTGACTGGCTAGTGATTACAGTAGTAACTACTTAGACCACTCGGCCACCGAGGCCCCTTTAGCAGGTTTGTGATTCACGGATGTGTACTGTTATGCAAGTACAGAAATGTCACTAATATGTACTCTTAGTGTTTCTCTCTCTCTCGGTGGCGATTTTCTCTTCAAATTACGATTTTGTAAAGAATAGAAGCACGTTAAATTATATATATTTTCTTCTAGCATATTCTAGAAGATGTTTTGCAGTACAGATTTGTACAAATGTATTGATCGTATGCACATACTCTTGATTACGGAATTTTGCCTCAAATTTACGAGGCGTTTTATATATAGAAAAAAAGATGTGGTATGATTGGCAATGAGACAACTCTCCACAAGAGACCAAATGACACAGAAATTAACAACTATAGGTCACCGTACGGCCTTCAACAATGAGCAAAGACCATACTGCATAGTCAGTTTATGCCCCCGCTGTTTTCATGGCAACGGCAGCCATTTTGAAAATTCAAAAGACAAATAGCAACTCTGCACATCCCAATAGACATTTCTGTGAAGTTTTATCAAGTTTGGAGCATTTTGAAATTTTTGGACATTTTTTAATTTGTGCTGTTTCCATGGTAACAGTGACCGATTCCAAAATTTTAAAGACATGTGCCACTTTGGCAGATGACCAGGAATATACCATGAAAGAATCATGGAATTTGACCTACCATTCTAAGTGAGTAATGCAGGTTACATTCCCATAAAGTTTCTTCCAGTTGGGTCTTATAATGAAAGATTTAATGGATTTGCAATTTTGAATTTTTTCACATTTCTTCTGTTTCCATGGTAACGGCAGCCATTTTTTAGTTCCAAAGTTGCACTGCAACTCGAAAGTCACGGTTCCTTGTTATAGTGCACCATCATTTAGATTGGTTCATTTGGCTCTGAGAAAACTGGCGGACAAAATTAGGTGGAAGAAAATAATAATAATAATAATAGGGAAAAGAAACAGAGGAAAAGCAATATGTCACCCGACATTGTCGATCGGGTGACATAATAATAATAATAATAATAATAATAATAATAAGAAACGGGACAAAAACATAAAGTCCCCAAAACTCCGTTTTGGCGACTTAATAAGAAACGGGACAAAAACATAAAGTCTCCAAAACTCCGTTTTGGCGACTTAATTATGACACCCGGCAACTTACATACTAACGGCTCCACGCTTGGGGCAGTCACATAAATAATGTTCCATGGTTAAACATGTGTGTAAGCTCTTTATTCCACCCCTACCTTGGACAGTGGTGTAACGTCGTTGCATTAGAACAAACTAGGAAAAAAAAACAGTTGACAAGGGTCGGACTCATCAGATCGATACTAAGCACAATAACAAATAATTTTGAAAGAGTGTAACAAATAACTATCATTATTTATAAGGCAAAACATTTTAACTACAGGATGAGACACGTCCCTATCAGATGAAACACTCATTTCACTGCTCTCATTCTATGGGACTCACTCGTTGTCCTATCGGGAAGGGATTTAGGAACTAGTTCTCTATATATTGAGTGTGCTTAAACAATGCTTTATCCTAGCCCAAAATAAATTTCCACGTCTATGGAAAGGAAGAGTGAGATAATGATACTACCTCACCATCTTCTTCCTATAGATTCTTCTACACAACCAAAAAGGATATATCATATCAGAATTATTTATTCAGATAGGATAAAAGTAAGGAGATATATCGAAAAAGGTTTAAACGATTATTATCAACTCATACTATTATTATTGTTCATGAGTTTAAATAAAAGAATTACACTTGTACATATGTTTAAAAACCAACATCTACCCTCTCATATAATATATGAAATTAAAAGTTACTTAAATTCAAAACAAAATGTATTGGATTATAAGAATATGCCCGAAACAAGTGACGTGGTTTCTTAAATAGATATCATACGTTTTATTTTATTCTATAGGAATATTGATCAATATTCAATTACACTGTCGTGTCATCTAGTTTTAACTTAGGTATGATCTTTCAAATTCTAATAAAATATACTTCGTAACATGCAGTGTTCTCTACAAATTTGCCTTGAATTATGTTTCGTTTTCCTGGATTTCTGTGATACCAATAAATTCTAAATCCTTCGTTATAAATACTTCTTAATATGTGTAAGTGTTGTAATAAGACTGAGTAGGCGTGAAATTCCACTAACAATTGTCTGACATTTACTATTGCGCCTGTTTGGATCATGTTTGGTATAGATATCCATTCCATAGCCTCGATATCAATTTTCAAGATGTCGACAGTTGTCTGAAAATAATCAAACACATCAAATACATCAAACAAATTGATATTTTAAGATTTATTTTTTTTCATTGTATTGAAAAACAAGAAGTCATTTTCTTAGTGAAAATGATAATTAACCAAATTAAAGTACAGATGCAAACATGATTTATGCATATAAATATAAGGAGTGTGGTATGATTGCCAACGAGACAACTATCTACCAGAGACGAAAGGACGAGGATGTGTGTCGCAAGCCTTTTTTTTTTTTTTTTTTTGATGAAAAAGAAAAAAAACGAAATCATAACTCCTAGCATTAACACCACCCTTATGCGTTCAATTTTTGTTATCAACATTCATATTTGACATAATTTTATTATACCTCAGTTTATTTGACTTTTTTTTAAAACTGGTAAACAACTTAATGAAATTTTGAAATACACAAAAAGACATGTTTACTATTATGTACTCCTCGTTGCCGATATCATTGCTGATTTGTTTTGGAGTCACCCCAATCATTTGTATTTTTGATGTGACTCTCTCTCTCTCACTTATTGGGGGTACTAATAAAGAGATACACAAAAGAATAGTTTAATTCTTCTTAACTACTTTTACAATGTATAAATGATGTGTAAAATTAAGGTTTGAAAATGTCTTTATATCTTACCGATTTATGACCTAAGTCGCTGTATATATCTTTTAAAGTTGAAATCTTCCATTTATCTTTTCCGTATATTTCCGTTTTATTACCAAGTCCAAGATTGTGGAACCATATATGACCTGCCCTTCTAAAATCTGTTCTTTGCATACTGAAAAAACATGTGGACTATTTATGAACACTTATGCACTTTGACGACTCCTTATACTCAAGGATTTGTATATGTGAAAATTTGGCATTAATTGTTTTCTAGTATATATTGCCACACGTTACGGTCACCAACTAAAATAAACAACTTCTATTAAGGCATCTCTTTTTAAAGACAGGAAGACATGTCGACCACAAAAACAAGTTAAGGAAATAAGCATTAATTGTATGGTGAATACAGTCTCCGCTTGTGGTTCTCGAGAAGGATCTCAAATATTCAAATTATCTTTTAATGATATATTCCAATAGGATTACAAGTTAAGTTCAAGGTAGTATGCTGATTTGCAGGAATATATCTTTTTACAAAAAAATGAATACAAAATATATTATAACCATTCTCGATCTAATGTTTTCTTGATATACCAGAAACTGAATACCTTTTAATAGTAATAAAGAAAAAACGACAACGGATGATGTTACTAAACTTGAAGCTTTGACGTATGTGTCAAAAAATTCTAAAAACATTTCCAAATTCACTACAGAAAATACAACTGTTCCTTAAAGATAGCTTTATTGGTAGCCTTGGTTTTTTGTATAATTTCTGTATGTTCTAATGTAAAACTAGGTGCCCTCCGGCTCTAGAAGTAACAACTTTAGGTAAATGGCATATTGATTTTGAAATCCTCTAAAATAATTGTTCCAACTATTTTTGAGATTTTCAATGAAATAATATTTTGCAGTTTGGCAAATCAGAAAATCTACTTATGTTTTAGGCGGCTATCTTAGATATCCGCTCCAAACAAAAGTTATAAACCGATATTTGTGGTATTTGGTCTTATTTACTAGTACTTCAAGTCACCGGATTATGTTCAAATAGAACAAGTGCATTGTAATTGCTAAAGTTCACATGGACCTTAACCAAGTATTCTTTAAGCGGAAGCTTAACCTGTGTAACTGACGTTTTTCTGAAGATTTCTGTATACGGTTTTGTTTTAAAACTTTGTTTTAACCTTCTGATTGGACTTTGGTCTTCACTCAATTGGATTGTACATTGTTGTTAAAGACCGTATCTATATTTTTGTTTTTTATTTTGTAAGAAAACAGTTTAAAATATATTTATCTTTATTCATATTTAAGTAAGAATTTGCTATTGGTCGTTTTTCTCACCTTGGATCAAATGAATGTACGTCACAACTGTAAGCTTCTACAATGGCATCGTCAAAACTAAAGTCCCAGTTTATACTAAAAAGCAAATATTTTCCTTAATCAATTATATTTGAGCACGATCTATTGTGACAATATAAAACAAAATTTGGTGAACAATGCGTGTCTAAAGTTACGCTACTTAATTTCAATGATTTTCAGAGTGATTTTTTTCATGTGTCACATTGTATAGCCTAAAATGTTGGGGTTTTTTTTTCATTGTTTTATTAGGAAAATGTGTATCTTAAATTTTTATGGTTTTTACGCAGCTTAATTTTTTATACATGTATGACTGAGAGTTGTCAAGTGTCAACACTTTCCAAAATAAAAAAATGATATTGGATATTGTAGTAGAAACTTTTTATTACAAATGATAACTGCAGATAAACGTCAATTTCTCTGAAAGTTTACACGATTTAAAAAAAAAAGGGTTATTCTTCTTTTGTACCTATGGGTCATAGAGCCCCTAACGTGTTCAGGTATGAATAAGCTTAGTCTTTGGCATTTAAATGTGTGGGTTTGGGCATTCATAAAGAAGGTAAACAGGGGCGGAAAATTTAAGTTTGCGCCCCCCATAACCTAAAATCCTGGATCCGCCCCTGGTAAATGAAAAAGCAAATCGGCCTGTCAGGAATATGACTGTTGTTTTTACTCTACTTTTTTTATAGAAACTTCCATGATTTATGGACAACACTATGCAGCAAGATACCAAAGGAATATTCAAACTCATAAGTCTAACTTATTAATAAGATAAACTGACAACGCCAAGTCAAAAAATGAAAAAAACTACCAAAAGACTAGCAAAAGTACAAAAATCACACAAGACTAAAGACTGAGCAACAAGAACCCAACAAAACCAGGGTGATCTCAGGTGCTCCGGAAGCGCAAGAAGATTCTAAATTCTGCTCCATATGTAGCACCTATCATGTTGCTCATGTGAAACAGATGTTTCATAAAGGTCAACCAACAAGGGGTAAATTAGTGACGATGTGATTGGTTTAACGACGTCATGTGGTGACCCCCTATGGATCCGTAGGGGATTTCAAAGGAGGCATAATGGCGTCACTTCTACTATTATTGTTATTGTAACGCATTGTTTAGTTTTAACATTTTATACAAAAATTGGCAAGAAAAGACTCGTTAGACGGTTCGCTACTGACCCCCTAAGAATCCATTCGAAGAGGTGACTTCAGCTTCACCACTTGGAACACATGGTTTAAAAGCTTCATTTTACTGAGGCAATCATGATAGGACACTCAAGATCTGGAGTATCGTATCAACTGGAAGATATATAATCCATATGCAGGCGCTGTTGGATTGTTGCTACTTAGAAATGGGAAGTTGAAAAAATCTTTTTTGTCGTAAATTTTTGTTCTCAACCGACCTTCATTGTAAATTTCTAGATGTAAGTCAAGCTATGAGACAGACTTAATTGCACCTGTTGTATCCTTTATTTCAAGTTCGATGGGATTGATGCGTTCAACATAGTCAATGTATTTAATGACAAGATAACAGTTTGTAATAGTTGTCTATGTTCAAAGTTTAGAATATTGATGTTTGCCCTCCATACAGAAAAAAAAGATAAAAACATATATCGGTGCTTATTTAACTTGATATAGTTCATATTTAGCGGCGTTTTTTCTTTTAATTATAAAAATGAACTCACCCGAAAGAATAAACGAGACATGGGAGAGACGGCCTATAACTTTTATCATGACACACGTTCCATCCCCCATCGGGAACACTGCCTAACCGTATCACTTCTCTACAATGGATCTGCACTGATGTCAAATATCTATTGATACAATATAAAAACTAATTGTAGTCCCAGACAGATGCATCTAACATGTGATTAAATAATGGCATAACTATCGAAAACAGAGGTCAGATTTTAAAAATTAATAATAAGCACGAAACGTTTTCAGTAAACGAACTGTATAAATGACAAAATTTTGAAGTCATACTTTTTTTTTTAAAACGTACACTTTACATGCGTCTAACAATTATGTGGATTTCTGAACTGTAAAGATATGAATCAAATGCTAGTTCACAAAAAAACGACAAGAACAATAGATTTCACAAAAGAAATGTGAGTAACAGAAACAGCTATGCACCATGAATGCATTAGTAAATATGTTTCGAAGTTATATAAGTTATATCAGGTAGCATATAGATTGTTATATAATAGCTGTAAGTATATTTCTGTGCAAAGCGACAACCCGTTTCAGTTTATGTTAAATAATGGTAGTAAAAACTTTCGGGAAAAATCTCGATGTATGTCTTTAGTCTTGTTGTTGTGTTGATGGTTGTTCTCGTGCTTTGTGTCGATCTGATGAGTCAAGCCTTTTTCAAATGATTTTTATAGTGTTTTTTGTTTATGTATACAATCTGTTTGTGCCTGTCCCAAGTCAGACGCCTGTTATTCAGTACTTTCTATTGTGTCTTTCGATTATTGTTTCGTACATAAATCAGGTGGTTGGTATTTTTCAAGTTTGTTTGAACTTCTTTACATTTGACATTTCCGGGGCTTTTATAGATTACTATACGATATGTTTTTGTTTATTGTTGAAGCCATACGGTGACCTATAGTTGCTTACATCCACTGTCAGTTGGTCTCTGATGGATAATTGCTCAAGTGACAGTCATACCACATCTTCTTATTTTTATGTTATGTAATTGAAGTGGCAAATTTTTATATTGTTATCCAACTTAAAAATGCAAAATAGATATATTTCTTCTTCTGTTCTTGAAGGTACCTCTGTCTTCAAATTCATATAAGTGCATAAGTGCATGCTACTGTTTTCGTTTTAGTAACAATAGGCAACATTTATGAACAGAAGATATAAACTCGTAAACCCATTTGGAATATCGCAACCAAGAGAATCTTTGAGGGAATCGCTTCAAACGGTGCGATACCGGGTGTGTAACAATTTGTTCGATTTGTTCTGAAATAACAATGAACTAACGAACAGTTACCAACTAGTTATAAGTCTTGTGTTTACTTGCTGTACCTGATATAGA